>JXCR01023050.1:7406-29106 GCA_002079205.1 Phalaenopsis hybrid cultivar
CATGTAAATCAACACTTAAAGGCTACATAAGTCTTGTCAAAATAGTGCGTAGATTACCTCAAAGTCAGCCCACCAAAATGTCTTAAAACAGTGATTAAAACAACCCCGTAAATGATGGGTTTAGTGCCTCCAAAACAGTAGGTAAAGCTCCCAAAATTAGCATTCAAATCAGTCTTCCAGTAATAAACTTAGCAGATAAGATGACAAAGTTTAATCACAACTTCATAAAAAAAATTTGATGACTTTCTGGTCTTCAAAGTACGAATCATAGGATCAACATATGCAGTGCTTGTCAATGGAACTCCTAAGCAAAACTATTGTCTTTAAATTTAAGAGCGCACGTCATGAGACTAGCCCTTCCTCCTCCAACAATATTGATACAAAATTAAAAAAAGGCATAAATTCCATGAGATACCAATCACCCAAATACTTGCATCTTTCAACTAAAGCATAAATTCAACTAACATGATTCAATGAAAACTGTTAAGGAGATCTCCAAAAATCAATCTCAAAGCCCACATAGTTCAATACCATGTTATATCACCAAAACAGCTTTTTTTTTACCCTTTCATGCATAGACAAAGTGACATTTATGTAAGAAAAACAAAGCAAAGAAAGNTTTTTTTACCCTTTCATGCATTGACAAAATGACATTTATGTAAGAAAAACAAAGCAAAGGAAGAAAAGTGTTAGGCAAGTAAATACACAGGATTGAGCGGTAAGCATATAAATCTTTTTTTATTTTATTTTATTTTATTTTATTTTATTTATGCCGTGTGTGCAGCAAAGAACAAAGAGGAAGGGGAGGTATACCTGGCCGAAGTTTAACCGGGGGGAAGCTCGCCTGTGGGAGGCCCGCTGGAGAAGAAAAGGAGGAAAGAGGAGCTGGTATGGGTTGTGATGGCTGTATCAAGCAGCAGGAGCAGCAGTTTCGGCTGCTATGGAGTCGTGCAGGGTTGTTGCTGCTTGAACAGGAAGACGGGATCGAGCGGTCAAGGAGGCAGGCCGAACGACTTCTGCCGGNTAGGATTGAGGGGTAAGCGTGTAAGCTTTCTTTATTTTATTTTATTTATGCCGTGTATGCAGCAAAGAACAAAGAGGAAGGGGAGGTATACCTGACCGAAGTTTAATCAAAGGGAAGTTCGCCTGTGGGAGGCCCGCTGGAGAAGAAAAGGAGGAAAGAGGAGCTGGTATGGGTTGTGATGCTTGTATCAAGCAGCGGGAGCAGCAGTTTCGGCTGCTATGGAGTCTTCCAGGGTTGTTGCTGCTTGAACAGGAAGACGGGATCGAGCGGTCAAGGAGGCAGGCCGAACGACTTCTGCCGGATGAGGAAGAGACGAAGCGGCTGTTCGGCGGAGATGGGAGCGAGCTTCCTGTCGAGCGGAATCGAGCCGAGCAGGATCAAGCAGGAGCTTCGCTTTGGAGCGTGAGGCGAGCGAGGGCTTCTGGACGAGAGAGGAAGGGGCGGGAGGGCTTCTTCTGCGTGCGGAAGAGGGAGACGGAGAGGCTTCGGTGCACAGGCGGGAGGTGTCGAGGGCTTCGGTGCACAGGCGGGAGGCGAGCAGGCGAGAGCGTGGAGCAGTCTGCGGCTTCGGTGAGGGAGACGGGATCGAGCAAGCGGTCTACAGCTTTGATGCGGAGAGAGGGGATCGAGCAAGCAATGTGGCGGCTTCAATGCGGGGAGACAGAGAGGGGGAGAAGGCGAGCGGGAGAGCCGAATCTCCAGGGAGGAGCCCGAGCAGGATTTCTATCCCTCGAATTCCAAAATAACCGTTAAGCTTGCGTTGGGCGGGGAATAATTGATTTCCAAATCCAGGGAGGATTAAATGGAAATAATTAACTCCCGAATTAATTTTAATCAAGACAAAATTTAAATAATTTATTTAAATTTTGAAATTTGAATTTCAAATTCAGGTGAGCTGGTGCCTAGTCCGTGCTCAGCCCGAGTCAAGCCTGAATCGAACCCGAGTCGGACTTGGGCGGAGTCCGGGCCCGCACATCGCTAATTAAAAGAAATGTGCATCGATTTTCGTGCAGTTCGCGCGAGTGTGGAACTACAGCAATATGGGTGTCCTTTCTAGCTAAAATTAACGTTCCGGACGCGTCGGCGTGGTCTGTTTCGTCATCCGGGGTCGCCCGGGCGAGTTCGCTGACGGACGAGTCGATTCAAGTCAAAGTCGTGTGTGATGCAGTGTGTGAAGTGCGTCGTTAGCGAGTAATCGAGTCACAAAGGGTTCACCTAAGGCTGTTTGATCCTATAGGNCCCGGCAATATGGGTGTCCTTTCTAGCTAAATTCGACATCCTGGACGCATCGGTGTAGTCTGTTTCGTCATCCGGGGTCGTCCAGACGAGTTTGCCGACAGACGAGTCGATTTAAGCCAAAATCGTGTGTAGTACAGTAAGTGCGTGAAAAGCGGCGTTCGCGAGTAATCGAGTCACAAAGGGTTCACCTAAAGCTGTTGATCCTATAGGAACTCAATTTCGGGCCCTCTACATGTTGGTCCTTAGCCCTTGCAAGCTTGGAACCATTCATGCGAGTTCTTCACAAAAATGAGTCAAGAAATGGCTTGAAGTTCTACGGAAGGTGGGTTCCATTTTCGGGCCTTCTACATGTTGGTCCTTAGCCCTTGCAACTAAAAGTTGAGTGCTTGGAACCACTCATGCGGAGTTCTTCACAAAAATGAGTCAAGAAGTGGCTAGAAGTTCTACGGGAGGTGGGCTCCATCGCTGGTCCGCTAGGATGGTCAATAAGAACTCCTAAGGCTAGATTTTAGGTTCTGGGAGTTGGAGACCAAGACCTCACTAAAAATGAGGTCAACAATAATATATCAGTTTGAAGCCTCTTGAATGTTCATTTTGATTATATAAACTGTCAGATAATTCTATGTTGATTTACTCGTACGACTAGCATGTCTTTTGTCTCTTTAGTTTGTTATGTTATTATAATTTCGAAATATGAGTAGTTATTAATTGTCTATGAATCACTATGTTTAAAATAACATCTTTTAGGAAGTTCAATGTTCAAAATGATAAGTAGAAGAGAATAGTTATAGAAGATACAACGAAGCTAGTGAAATTTAATTTTGTTTTTTACTGTAATTTTAGGTTGATTAAATTTTATTTCGTTGGCGGCTCTTACGATTTATTTGGATAATAATTTATTAGTGGTAAAACTTGTAATTAGATTATGTTCACCATCCAATCGTCTGTTCTTGCTTCAGTAATTTCAAGCCCTTGGACTGAATTGTGACAATGAATGAACGAACTAGATGTGGTTTGAGGAGGTGCTTGTTGGTAGAGTTATGTGTTGGAGATGTGATCGTTACTAGAAATTGACTTGCGAGTATTATGGTTGGTTCGAGGGTTACAAATGCATGTTTATTCTTTTTTTTTACTAAAACATATGTAACAACACCTTTTTGTCTTTATTGAGTGCCTTTGCCATAGTTTTGATAAAGTTGCTTTTCTTACATTTTAGATTGCTCATTATTTAGCACATATTATCAAACAATTGAGATCGCTTTGAAGTGTAGTGACACTGCATTGGAAGAAAAAAAAATTGTATGCCCTTCATTATTATGCACATTAGTGGAGATTGATATGTAGTGTTTTAGATTGATTAGTGCCTGCCATGTGGGCTACATTATATTTCCTGGGAAAGTTTCAAGCTTCTATTGAAAGTGCATGGTTTGTTTTACTTTTTTTTTTTTTAGTAACCAGTTTATATCTATGAAGCATGGACACTGACACCGGACACAAACATAATACAATATGACACGGATTTGGTGACACGACATAAATTCAACAAGCATGACGCACAATGCTATGAGCATATATTTTATTTCAATAACCCTTATATGTAATATGTTATTTCTACTTTCTATACCAAATATATCATAGAATTATGTAAAATATCGTATAAGAAAAGAAACTTCCTGCCTAATAAGTTAATAATTTGTTTATTTGTCACATGTTTTGTTAATATCAATATTTCTTTCATGATATCAAAAAATCTCTAAAAAGGAAAATACCATTTCCATGCTCAAAGTAATCGAAAAAAATATAACTACACTAGCATTATTAATTGGAGTTAACACACTCCATGCTAGGCTAATGATTAGCATTAGTGCCCGTGCCTTTTTAAAGACACCTTCATCTTTCTCTTAAAATAATATTGTTTCAAAGTATGGCTCTTATAAAGAGTGATTAGCAGCTACAAGCATTTTAGTATCATGTATAATAGTTAATTTATCGATACGAATATCCCATAGCTTAGTCTCTTTTTGATAATATTCTAGGCTCCAAGGTAGAACACGAAGATTTGTATGGATAAATACTAAATATTCTTCTTGTTGATTAGTGATATTGCTCCTCGTTAGTGAATTGATAGAGGAGTATGTAGTCCATTATTTTTTACAAGAAGATAAGGAATATTGCTGTGCCACTAATTTAAAAACGAAACTATAGTTGTGGGCATTAACTTTAAAAATGGCTTTGAAGTTTTATATTGTCTTTTGCTTCAATTTCTCTATTTTGTCTAATTTGGTAACATATATTTAAATATTATCTCATTATTTGTGGGATTTGTACTCATCTCAAATGTCTTAATTCTGTTAAGCGAGTAAAAAAAAAAAAAAACTTAATGAGTTTATCCACCTACAGGATGAATGACATTGCCTAACTCAAATAAAATGATCCAAGTAATCAATGACTAAGCCTTGCTCAGACATGGTTAGAGCTTTTTCTGTATAACCACCTGAATAAAGAAAGCCTTATAATATAGTCTTGTAAATGTAATCGGAAAACATGGAATCAACCAGTGAAGTAAAAAACTCCATTTACAGGATGAATGAGATTGGCCTGATTTTGTTGGCTAGGCAATCGGTTGGCTTGACTTCAAACGGCATGGCTTTGGGTTTGAAGTTTACTTCAAAGTTCCCTACACAATGACTTTAGATTGAAAAGATTACTAAGAGAGAGAGACATAGCATGGATGGCTTTGAACATTCCTCTCTGTAGCTCTGAGTTCGTTTATGAGCCTATGATCAAGGGTCTTCAGCTTCTTCGGTTTAGGGAGATATGAGCAGGAGATTGAGTGGCTTCATTTTCAGGTTCTTCTTCATTAAGTTTGTTTGCAAACTGCTAGGGCTCAGACAAAGGCATGCACAGAGATTGTTTTCCTTCACATGGTCTTAAGCCTTGCACGTATCCCTTTCACACTCAACATTTTTAAGGCTTGAATGTTGCTTATGTCATTTTCATTTTTCTCCGTGTTGGGGAAGTGTCAGTCTAATTTCATCAAAAAAAGATGACACTTTTTATGAAGTATTGGGCATCTTGTTTTCATATCTGACACTTGTCCGACATGGCCATAAAAACCATCTTCTGGGTATTCATGATTTATAGGTTTTCATAAATGGTTACTTGGGTTCATGTACAATATAATATCATATTATTTATGTTTTCTGCTGTTTTAGTTCTTCATTTGGTTTTTTGTCCACTAAAAGACTAATGTAAGCCCTTTTTTTACTAATACCGTTTTTTACTTTATGCATTGGTGCTATAGTCAATTGTGGTGTTAAATATTTTGTTTTGTAATGCATGGGGCTTCTATCATGGTAATCTTTGATTTTGTGACCTTTATCGTTTTCTCCCATGCTTTTGGATGGAAAAGGTGTCGAATATGAAGAAGGAGATTGATGCTATTCGAGTAAAAGATATTTCACAAGGTGGGCTAACCCAAGGCCAGCAAATGCAGATTGGTAGAAATGAACAAAGAATTGCTCAGGTGATTATCTTTTTCGAATGTGTTCATGCTGGTAAATCTCTTATTTACCATTATGTGTTTGATTTACTGGAATATACTTATATAATAAAGTGGTGAATTCTTGCATGTGCATCAGTAGATAATGGAAGAGTTAGATAGCTTGGAAGAAACTTTAAATGACAGCATTCGCGAAAGTAAAAGTGGTCGTGCTAGAAGGTCAATTGGTGGCAGATTGAATGCAGTTACTGAAGAGGAAGAAAACACATTGAGGTAAACATCTACATTCATTTAATGTAACTTTGTCTATTTCTCTTTTTAAAGATGGTTGGTGGTCATCTTTTGGAATAATATCTATGTATTTACAAGCATCACTACGTTTCTGTCTAATGGAGGCAGTGATTGTTGCAATTTTGCAATGAGGCAAGGGATCATTTACTTAGGATATTCTGCTTGAAGTAAACTCATTCTATGCACTCTGAATTGGAGGGTGTTTAAGAATCTGCATTTAAATGCTCTAAAATGGAGATGCAGGAATTTGAGCAAACAATAATTACAGTTTATTTAAACTGCCTGTTTCTCTAAGTGGAAAGGTTATTTTAAGGCCATGTTTTTGCACCATAGCGATTTTGAAATGATAATTACAGTTTGATAATCCGCATTTTATGGTAAGTTGAAAATCCATTTAAGGTCGATGTTCTCATCCCAATCGATTTTGTACTTTACGGGGTTTTTTGTAAGCAACACGGAGCACTACTCCTTAGGCCACGTTTGAGCGATCTCGACATAATACAGACCCTCACGTGTGCACACTGTCCAATCAACATCTAGAAGTTAATGAACTAGTGAAAGCACTCAAATTTGCCATCTTTGAAAAAATATTGTCAAGTGTTCTTAACTTTTCTTTGATGTAGTTTCTCTCCACTCTTTCAAAACTTTTAGTGTTTCAATTTGCATTTCCAATGGTAACAGCAATAGGTTCATAGTACAACTAATTTCTTCCAATTGCTTGAACAATCTCACTTTGGAGAGAACTTTGAGAGGTGCTTTTGCCAAAGATAAAAGGGATTATTTTTCTTTCCTAAAAGAAGAGGGGTTTAGTACTGGGCTCCACCAACTTGTGCATGAGTAAGTGGGATTTCTGAGAGAGAGGAGCTTGGAGAGTAGACGAAGGCAATTTCAGCCAATTCATAATTAGCTTAAATTTTTTTATCTTTCTCCATTTGCTCAACTCATGTTCTTGTTTTAGTGTGCTTATTTGATTTAATGTGTCTCATTGCTCAACCTCTAAATTTTAACGCCTCATAATTTGGTAAATTGTACAAGTATTGCAACAACTTAAAAGTTAATTTTTAAATTTACCCTTCTCATTGTGTTGCAACGCATCTTTCAATATATTTCGTTTGTGAATTTTCCTTTTACTTATATGGCATGAATTTACTGAGAAGCTTCTAGATATACGTACTTTGACAATATGAGGCCAAGCAATCTGGTTTCACATTTATTTGTTCGCTTCTATTATAAGAGAATCTTTGGCACCTATTTATCTGGAAATGAAATCTTAAAAATTAAGCAATTGTGGAATTATTTTCTTTAATTATTTAACATAAAAAACTCTTTTCAAGTTACATGTAGCGCCTAAGTTGGGAGTATTGACATCTGCGACCTAGCTGCATGGCAGTGTGGAGATTCAACTGACGTTTCGATCCAATATCTGGTTTCTTATTTCTTTGGTTTTTTGTTTTGGGAAAGAAAGGCTTGATAGGAAGGCCCAACTTTTGGGATTATGAATAATTCTTTTCAACATAGGGAGACGGTTGCTGGATAAAACTTGAGATTTTATGGGATCACATGCCTGTAAATCATTTTTATTTTTATTATATTGGAAATAACATGAGGAGATTATGAGTTCACATGGGTTGGGGTGAGGCGAGCTTTGGGATCTTCCTAAGCTTGATGGCTTCCAATTTGACTATTTTCTCTTGGGGAATTTACTTATACTAAAAAAAATTGGTTCACTGTTTATAGTCACTTAATAAATTCATCTGGATCTAGATGTTCGTCCAAACCTGGCAAGTTGATCTTCACACTAAAGTCATTGCCTCTCCTATGATATTAAATTTCAAATCGTCAGGGCATTGATTTTGCATCATTAGAAACTTGTCGGTGAAAGGGATGACTTCTTCCTTTTTATCGGATAAGTCAACCATTATGGCTCTGAGTGATTCCTTTGATTTGTTTTCTCTCAAAGAAGTAAGTTTTTGTTGCAGTTGAAGGAAATATCTGTCATGCTCCAACTAACCCATTTGGTAGGTTCAATTGTGCTGCGACAGAGACCGGCAATTTGGTCAGACCAACTCTAACTAGCACTTGTCTTAAATTGTATAATCAGGATCCAATGAGTGATGAATTAGCTTACTTAGATCACCGCACATACGTGTTACATTGCATTTCATGTACATTACCTTTCATGAAAGCCATATTATCCAAAATGTGAAAACTATACAGAGCTGGTAAACCCAATATGATAAAAATACGTGCCCAAAACATTTGTGTAAGCTTCAAAAGTTATCGTTCAAAAGTTGTACAAAGACATGTCCGTTGTTCGTTGCCCTACTTGGAAGACAACAACATAGAATGAGTAACGAGTTCAAAGAAAGAATCAGGGTTAACACAAAATTTTATACATGAAGAAGAAACGTGCATGCTCGCGAAACTATACATGTTTACAGACAAATCATAACATGTTGGCATAATAGAGAACATGAAAATAGAACATGTATATATAGTATAAAAATAAAGAATGCAGTGTAACATATATGCTGTAAGCATGAAATCATAAGTATAATCAAAAGCATGTTCATAGACTGTTTATCTTATGTATCATGACAATGTCATTTTATTGTAATGTCACTAGTTTAATGTATAAGGTTCAATTATTTTTATATCCTTTCATCATGGGTCTTCACTCTACCCCAAAGACCATATAAACTCGATAAATGTTGAACTTTCCTCAACATAGCAGTTATCGATAACTTTCTTGATACTCACGGTTCCCTAATGTTCTGTCACTGTATAATCCGAACGGTTCCTAGAGTTTCGTCCCCTTATAAATATCAGGAGTCGGGAATATTACATCCTTACACAGTGCACTTGCAAGAACTCATGTAATACTTCACCCCTAACATTTTCTGTGGCATTTAAATCATCATTCTTGTATCAAGCATTTATAAAACATTATATGTATCATAGGCCTGAAACATAACAAGTAAATATCTGCAGACAATTCATGTCATAAGCTTAATCACCTGTATCATATCATAACATAACATCATATGTAAAAAACATCATATGTATTGTAAGAGAAGCCTACTTGTATTTATATATTCAGTTGCAGGTATCCATTTACAATATGCAAAAAATTCTAAATGCATGTGTCAAAATAGAAATTATATAAAAACTTATATAAGATTATTTTTTCTTAAATTAGATAAGATTAATTTATCTGACTTGACGAAGTAGCCCTCAGAAGATTGCTCACATGCTCGTCTTGAGCTTTCTCCCTCGTATAGACAACCTGAGGCTCGTAGACAATATATGATTTCATAAAATTTGGCTCATATCATGAATTAACCTAAAAATATATTTTTCTTGCCAAAACATACCTCAAAAGTGTTTTTCAACATAAATTCACCTTTCCAAAATCACTATTTTCAATTTTCCTACTCCTAATCTCCTCAAGTTTCTCACTGATTTTATGCTAAAATATTTTTAGAAGCTCCCAAAATCAATTACGAGACTTCTGACAGAAAATTGGCGCCTCTGACGGCTATCAAAAATGGGAAGAGCACGAAAACGAGACAAATGTTAAAATAGAATGGTGAGGAAGGAAATGAAAGTCTCAAAGGACGTGAGAGAGGGATTCACATTTACAAAAAAAATTGCCTCAGAACCCTAGAGTGTGCTTTGCAGCACTCGACCTTGCGTCCAGTTCGTGTGAGTGCTACCTACTGTGACTCTGCTATAGTGCAGATTACGTAGAAACTATTGGGATCACCTTCAGACGAGCGAGGAAGCTATTGCGTGAGGGAGCTAAGTGAGGGAGCAGGAATTCAGAAGAGGGAAGGAAATCAGAGCCCTGCAGGCCCTAATCAATCGAGAACATTGAATAAAAAGGAGTGAAAGTTTGTTGAAAACAGTAATTCTGTAATTAGGAATATAATTAAGGATTAATTAGGCTAAAATATATATAACTTTTGAATTTCATATCTTTCAATCCATTAACAATTCATTCATGATGTTTTATATGGAATTGATCGATTTCTTGCGTAAAATTTAATAAAATTGTTTCAATAAAATTCCGAGAGATTAAAATTTTGGCTACTTTGCAATTGTACTGAACTTTGCTTGATATCTTGAAATCTGGACGTTACAGCTCTCCCCACCTTATAAAAATCCCGATATCTTGAAATTTGGACTTTACAACTCTCCACCTTATAAAAATTTCGTTCTCGAAATTTTTTATTTTACTTGAAGATGTCTATTTCCTTAGCTTTTTTTTTTTTTCCGTAAGTAGCTTTCACTTTATCTTCACAAAAAATAATTTGTCGGTTTCAAAGCTTCTTAACATCATTTGCTAAAATCTTTTCAAGCTCTTCAATATATGTTAAGTTTTCCTATAGTTCAATATCTTCATGTGAAATTGTCTGCCCTAATTTCGAAACACATTTACTTAACATGGAAATGTGGAACACATCATGTATATCTGACATATATACAAGTAACGCTAATCTGTAGACAACTGCGCCTATCCTTTCTATATTTTTAGAAGGACTGATGTACTTGGGACTCGTTTTGCTTCATTGATCGAATCTAGTTGTACCTTTCATTGGCCTGACTCTCAAAAATACTAAATTTGTAACATCAAATTCAATTGCTTTGTGTTTTAGGTCATAGTATTTGTGTTGTCGATCATGAGCAACTTTCAATCTGTTTCTAATTAATTCGATTTCTTAGTAGCTTTATCAATTAGCTTGAGACTTAAAGTTTGATATTACCTCACTCGACCCAATTGAGTGGAGTTTTGCGATTTTTGCCATACAATACTTCCGAAGGAGCCATTTTGATACTAAACCGGCAGCTATTGTTTAAGCAAACTCGATCATTGGAATATGATCTTCCCAAGTGCTTCCAAAGTCGAGAACACAACCTTAAACGATATTCCAATACTTGAATTGTACTTTTTGATTGTCTGTCGGTTTGTGGATAAAAAACAGTGCTGAAATGTAACTGCATATCTAAACCTTATTGAATATCTTTCAACAACATGGACGTGAATCTACGTCTCCATCATAAACAATAACTTTTGAAATACCGTGCAATCTAATAATTTATTTGACACAATCTGACTAAGTTTTTCGCTGAATCTTTCTGTCTGATAGACAAAAAGTGAGCTGACTTGGTTAACCTGCTAGTAATGACCTTAATACTGTTGTGATCCTGTTTGGATCGAGGAAATCCCATAATATAATTCATAGCAATTTCTTTCCATTTCCATTCAGGTATCAATAATGATTGTAGCAATATGCTTGGTCTTTGATGTTCAACTTTCACAATTTGATAAACTTGACATTTTGATACATATGCAACAACATTCTTCTTCATGCGTGGTCATCAGAATGCCAACTTTAAATCCTTGTGTTTTTTTTTGTGCTGTATGGATGAATTGTGTGGCCTGAATTATGAGCTTCTTGTAGAAATTCTCGTCTCAAATTAGAATTAGCAAGTATCTATGTCGGCAGCTTATGTAGGATAATGCCATCTTCTTCAACAGACACACCATGTCACCTGATCTTCTAACTTCCAACTGTAAAACATCAATTTCTTTAATCAAATATAGTTCTTGAGTGATACTTTAGCTTGTACTACCTGTTGATTTACGACTCAATGCGTTGACAACTATATTTGCTCGGCTTGGACAATACTGTATACAGATCGTAATCTTTGATCAACTCTAACCATCATTGCTGCCTCATATTAGCTTTTTGTGTGTAAAAATATACTTCAGACTTTGAAAATATACTTCACATTTCACGTCATACAAATAATGTCGTCAAATCTTGAGAGCAAATACCACAACATCTAACTCTAGATCACGTGTCAGATAATTTCTTTCAGGCGGGTTTAACTGTCTGGATGCATAGAATATCATCTTTTGATTTTGCATTCAAACGTGTCTCAAGCCTCTTAATGATGCGTCACTATAAATTTGTTATCCTTTTGTGCATGATGAAAGAGTTAACATTGATGCAGTGGTCAAATGTTTCTATAACTCTTGAAAACTATGCTCACATTCTGCAATCCACTCAAACTGGACATATTTTCTCATCAGCTTAGATAACGACATAGCTATTTGTGATAGACCTTTGGTGAACCTCCTATAATATCCTGTCAAACCAAGAAAATTGTTTACCTCTTAAACATTCTTTGGAGTAGGTCATTCCGCAATTGCCTTCACTTTCTGAGGATCTACTAAAATTCTCTCACAACTGATAATGTATCCAAAAAATATAATGTTTTCAACCAAAATTTACATTTAAAAAATTTTACATATAACTGATTTTGTCTTAGCAGCTCCAAAACAATCCTCAAATGCTTAGTATGATCTTCATTAGTTTATGAATAAATCAGAATATCGTCAATGAAAATAATAACAAACGGATACACATATGGCCTGCAAATTATAATCATCCGCTTCATGAAAATTTCAAGAGCATTGATTAAGCCAAAAGATATAAGAATTCTAAAGGATCATATCTGGTCCCAAAAGTTGTTTTAGTTATATCTGCATCCTTGGCTTTGACCTGATGATCTCTCGATCTCAAATCAATTCGAGAAAATACAGTTACACCCTCTAATTGATCAAATAGATCATCAATCCTGGGCAAAGAATATTCGTTCTTGATTGTTATCTTGTTTAACTCTCTGTAATCAATACATGACTGTCTGGATATATCCTTCTTGACGAAGAATACTGAAGCACTCCTGTAACTGACATTTTAATTCCTACAATTCCTTCAGATCATCATATATGGAGATTTGAATATTACAGACGTTCCTGGTTGCACATCAATACAAAATTCAACTTTTGGCAGTAGTCCTGGTAGTTCTTGAGGAAATACATCAGAAAATTTTGAAAACACTGGGACGTTCTTCAATTCATGTACATCTTTACTTAGCACTTCTAATTTTACCAAAAAATACTAGTTCGTTACTTCACAAATATTTTCCAACTTTCAATGCACTAATCAAGGAAGATTGTGCATTTTCATCACATGGGATATAAAATGGTTTTTCACCAGGCGATTTCTGTTTCACCCGCCTTTTCAAACATTCAATTGTAGCAAAATGATTTACCAACCAATCCACCCCCAAAATGAAATCAAATGTATGAATTTGTATGATAATCAACTTCGGCCGCAACTTTTTTTTATGAATATGAAGATGCACTACACTTTTTCTATTGGCATAAAATCCAATTCTCGAAGGCATAACAACACATAACGGAAGAAAAATTTAGAATATCAGCAGGTAAACTGACAGCAATTTCACCAAAAATAAAGTAACGCTATACACCTGAATCAAATAGAAGAGTGTCGGACTAATTTTGAAATAGGAGCGTGCTTGTAACCACTTCTTTAGATTCTTTGGTTTCTTGAGAGGTGATTGCAAAAACTCAGTCTTTTACTCATTACTCAGTTATGGGTTATGAAGTTTCACTCTTTGTTTGCACTGAAAGCTTTCCAAAAAATTGAGCTAAGCTGGGCTTGCTGCCTTCCAAAAATTTTCTGGACTAACCCAGTCTTTGGATTGTCCATGGTGTGTTGTCTTTTTTCTTTTTCCATGGACAATTCATTTGACTCTGTCCTGGTTATCCACATTTGTAATATTTTTCGGAACCAATTAAATACTTTTCAAAAATGTCTTTTTCCATACTTTTCACAAATTGACTTTTCTATTCGAGGTTGTTTTTTATTACCTTTTGCTTTAGCTTTCTTGCTTTGGAGTTGTTCTCTTTTGTCGAAATCCTTGCGCTTGCTTGCCTAACGTTGCTACTGTTAATCAGACAAGTTCAACTCATTTTCAATTCTTCTTGCCCTTTTTACAAGCACGAAAAAATCACTGATTTCAAATGAAGCTAATGCCAACCTTAAATTATCTCTGAGATCACATAGAAATCTGTGACACATTTTTTATTGTGTATTAACCTAGTGGGGTGCATATTTGGAAAGAGAAGTGAATTCTGCCTCATATTGCATAACTGTTTTGAACTCTTGAGTTAGATTTAAGTACTTATCTTAAAATCTTAATCTGGTTGAAGGCTGAATAAATCAATTTTTAAAGACTTTAACAACCTCATCCTATTGAATTTGTCATAGAAGTGTCAGTTGAAAATTTTCTTTATCTTGCGTCTGTCACTATTTTCCTGATTCGTCTTCTAGCGTGAATGTTGCTAACTCTCTCTTGTTTTCCGGACAAATCAAGAACGATAAACTCACTGGCACCCTTGAATGCAGTTTACTTGAAAGACTAAAATATCTTCAAGTGTCGATCCACTTTTGCCCTATTTTCAAATTTGGGCCTTGTTTTGTGATATTAGCTACTCTATGCCCTGTAACTTAGTAGTTGTAGTGCCTTCATTTGTCTTGTTTTGATTTTCATTTCTACCCAAAATTGTTTCAATTCTAACTTCATGCTTTGCACTTGGCCTAAAAAATGGGCTTACATTTTTTCTTTTTCTTCTCCAGACATTTATTTGTATTGACACAATTTATTATTCACATGCAATTTATTATATAATAATTTTATCGTGCACACATGACACCTTAACTCGTAAGGGTTACTCACCTAAGATTCATCAACCTATAGTTATGTATAAATCAATTCATATTTGATCCCATCCCGATTTATTATAAATCCAACACGCTTCTGTTATTTTTTTCCTCAAATAACCATGCTTTGATACCAATTTCTGTCACACCCTACCCACCTGATAGGTCAATCATAGTGTGATAGGGGCTGACAACATACGTGTTTAACTAGACTAATTACCACCAACACTTGTCCTGACTTGTATGATGAATCAATATAACTAGATCGTCGCAACATACATGATACATTGCATTTGATATACATATTTGGAAGCATAAAAATCATGTTATCCAAAACATGAAAACTATATAGAGCTGCTAAATTCAATATAAAAAAAAAACGTACCCAAAACATATGTATAAGCTCACAAAACTATCGTGCAAAAGTTGTACAAAGACACACCTGACTACTCGTTCTAGTGCTCGTTACCCCTACTTGGAAGGTAACAACAGAGAATGAGTAACTGCCAGCTTAGAAAAATAATCAGGGCTAATGCTCGTATGAAATTATATATGTCTATTCATAAATCATAACATGCTTGCATAATAAAAAACATGAAAAAAAGCATGCATAGATAGTATATAATCAAGATTGTAGTATATCATGTAGGTCTTAAGCATGAAATTATAAATATAATAAAAAACATGTTCATAAACATATTCATAGGTTGTTTATCGTTTGTAATCATCATCACAATGTCATTTCATAGTAATTTCATAAGT
Organism: Phalaenopsis hybrid cultivar; assembly: GCA_002079205.1. Taxonomy (NCBI): domain Eukaryota; kingdom Viridiplantae; phylum Streptophyta; class Magnoliopsida; order Asparagales; family Orchidaceae; genus Phalaenopsis; species Phalaenopsis hybrid cultivar. The sequence goes on from JXCR01023050.1 coordinate 22,825, forward strand.
TTAATATATAGGGTTCAACTATTTTCATGTCTTTCCATCATGGTTCGTCGCCCAACCCTAAATGTCATATAAAATATCGATAAAGATTGAGCTTCCCCCAACATCATAGTTATTGAGAGTCCCCCCTGATACCCACCGTTTCCAAATGTTCCGTCACTTCCTAATTCCAACAGTTACCAGAGTTTCATCCCATTATAAATATTAGGAATCGAGATACTACATCTTTATATAGTGTACTTGCAAGCACTCATGTAGTAGTCTGCCACTAACATTTTTTGTGATATTTAAATCATTATTCCTCTATCAAGCATTTATAAGACATTACATGTATTATAGACGTGAAGAATAACAAATAAATACCTGCAGACAATTCATATCATAAACTTAATCACTTATATCATTGCATAACATAGCATCATATGTATCATAAGAGAAGTAAACATGCATTCAAACATTTAATTATAGGTATTCATTCATAACATGCAAAAAAATTTAAATGCATCTGTGTCAAAATAGAAATCATTTGAAAACCTGTAAAAGAGTATTTTTCTTAAATTAACATAAGATAAATTCACCTAACTAGACAGAACATCCCTGAGACGAGCGCTTACATGTTTGTCTCGACCTTGCATAGACAACCTTAGGCTCGTTAACAACATAGGATTTCATAAAATTTAGCCCCTATCATGAATTAACAAAAAATATACATTACTTGCCAAAACATACCTTAAAAGGGTTTTTCAACATAAATTTGCTTTTCTGAAATCACCAATTTCACTTTTCCTCCTTCCTATAACCTCAAACCTTACTTCTTCTGACTGATTTCGTGCTAAAATATTTTTATAAGCTTGCAAAATCAATTACGACACTTTTGACATAAATTCAGCGCGTCTGAGTGCTACCGAAATGGAAGGGTGAGAAAGGTAATGTAAGTCTCAAATGACGTAAGGGAGGGATTCAGACTTACAGAAATTGCCTTTGAACCCTGGATTGCGCTCTGCGACACTCAACCCTGTGCCCAATTCACGCGATTGCTACAGACCGCGACTTTGCTAAAGTGCAGATTGCGTAGGAGCTCGCGGGATCGCCTCCAGATGAGCAAGGAAGCTATAGCATGAGGGAGTCGAGTGAAGGAGCAAGAATTCGAGAGAGAGGAAAAGAAATCAAAGCTATGGAGGCCCCAATCGACCAAAAAAAGCGATTTAAAAGGAGTGAAGGTTGGTTGAAAACAATAATTCCTCAATTCCTAATTAAGGATTAATTAGTTTAAAAAAAACGTATAACTTTTGGATTTCATCTCTCTCAATCCGTTAACAATTCACGGAAGATGCTTTATATGGAATTGATCGATTTCTTACATAGAATTTAAGAATTCCCGGAGATGAAAATTTTGGGTACTTTGTCAATTGTACCAAACTTTGCCCGGTTGAAATTTTGGTGTTATAGTATCTCGTTACATGTTTCTCCTCGGCAGCATGAGTTTTCTTTTCTTCAAATTTGAGTTTCAACTAACAAAGAAGATGTGATTTAGGGTTATAGATGGTGTTTGCTGGAGATATTCTGTTAGTTTATGTGGATTTTAGGTTCAGAAGTGGAAAAAAATAAATCTCTAGAGATCTAGAATTTCTTTTTAACCAATTGACACCTTTTTAGGATTCCTAGAATGCGGTGGACTCGGTTTTAGTGGGAAGAGGGTATAAAATGGCAACAGAAAGCGGAGCTTGAAAGGGGTTTGAAGCTGTTCGGTGACTCACCAATCTGAAAAAATATGGAGTGAAGAACAAAAAGAAAAGGAAAGGATGAGGGGGGATCCACCACCTATTCTCTTCAGGATGCAGCTCGCCATTGGAAGAAGTACTCAAAAAAGGGCAAATAAGGGGCTACAGTTCCACAACAGCTAACAGATGAGAAAATTCCGCTTTAGAACTCCAAAGGATGAAATCCCTCCGTGATTTGATCAAATGGACAAATGATCATCTCCAGCAACCTATGCCTCAAGTCACTAAAAGTATTGAGAAATTAAAATCGGGGTTTAAAACTCATTTGTTGATGATATGGTGAGGACAATTTTTAGCCATTTCATTAAAACTCACTTGCTGGTGATGGTGACTACTCTTAGTCGTTGTTTAGTTTTGTTGCATTTCTTGTGCAAACTAAATGCTGAAATTTTTCTAAATTTCGGCATTTGGTTAAATTAAAAAAATTACAATGTAAAATTTTGGTGAATTTAGAATTTATAATATTCAAAATTGATGCATTTTGAATTCATTAAATTTGAGTGATTTTCAAATATGCTATAAGTTGCAGTCCGATGCTTGCATGTCGACTATTGCAACAGATTGCAACCACCAACCGCCGCCCGATGTGTGCAACCATCATCATGGTTAAATGCTTACAACCATCCCCTCCACTAATTGTGTTCTATATTTTTTTATCAAATTAAGCTACATTTATTTTACACTTAGCTAAACAGTTCTGAAGTATTTCAAATTCACTACATTTCAATTATACTTATATACACAAATACAAATATATATGATTTTTTTCACTCATTTCTGAGCCCACCTTCCGAAGTGCCTGAACTGAGCCTACTTACTGAAGTTGCTGAGTTGAGCCCACCTTTCAGAGTGGTTGAATTGAACTCACTTACCGAAGTGACTGAGTTGAGCCCACCTTTCGAAGTCGTTAAATCGAGCCCATTTGTCGAAGTGCCTGAACTCGTCTTTTCCCTCCATGTTATTAGAGATGGTCATCGCTACCAGCAAAAACGCAAGTCCATCCATCCTTAAATATGTCTTTTGACACCTAAATCACATCATTCTCATAAAAAAATTGTGGATGAGAATCGTATAATACTAGAGACATTTTTTTATTAATTTTTCTTGTATAAAAGCAAAGTCAAGCTAAGAATGAGGCACACCCCTCTCTTTCTCTCTCCAAGAAAACCTCCAACGAGCCCTATATTCCAGCTTATCAGATGCTCTAATTCAAGAGATAACTTCCGAGACCTCTTCCAGGTTTTACACCGATATCTTGCTCTTCTTTTTTTCCTTTACAAAAGCAAGATCCTACTTGTACTCATAAAAGATATGAGACCCTATTGATACTCGAGTACTGGAGTTAACCCAAACCTAATAGGAAGGGCATAATTTTATTATGCCAAGCAAATAGCGTAACAATCAATGACACTTGCAATAATAAGACAACAAAACACAAAAAAAAATACCCTCGGTAAGGCGAGAAGGAACGATGGTGGCTGATACGAAAGGTGTGGGATGGTTGTCAATTGGTCAACAGGTAGACTACAATGCGTGGGGAACTGGTAGCTAACAAGTTAGTGGTGGGGAGGCGTCAGCAGGTTTGGAATGGTTGGGAACTGTGGCAGAAATTCTGGAGAGGGGACTTGAGAAGCTAGCAGTCACAGGTGGAGTGTCGGACAGATTGGCGACTGTAGGGAAGGGGCGGAAAGGGCCTGGTGACTGTAGGAAGGTACAAGGGTGGCTAATGACAGCAGAGAGTTTGCAGGGGAGGCTGGCGGTAGTAGACTGGTACAGGAGCAAGTGGAGATAATCGTCACCTCTGACGAGTTACAACCAGAGTGCCTTCTCGTCATCAGATATAACACTTAGAAGGGAGAAATGCCGGAGGTAGAAATAAAAAAATCACAGTTAATCAAGAACTGCCCTCTAAGCAAGCAAATCAACACACACACAAACGCAGATATATATATATATATATACATATATATATATATATATATANGGGAAAAAGTATCTCGTGGCTCCTTACGTGTTAATATAAAATAAGAGTACAAAAATAAGGAGGGAATAAGGATCCCTGTCTAAAAATAAAAAACCTAGGGGTTCCTTTATCCACGTTACAACTTCACACCAAAAGTAACAAAGTGTACCCAAAAAAGGACAATAAATCCAGTATACCAAAGTAATCGTATACCCCACAAAAGATGTACACAAAAAAATGAAAAAAGAACACAAAAACGAAGTGAAGAGCTCAAAGCAGCATCAGAGCATCACAAACATCAACTTTCCACGAGAAAACTTACAGTAATAAAGGCTAAAAAAAGAGAGGACCCGTGAAATAAGAGATTAAGTTAATGAAGCCAATAAACCCGTAAACTCAGGTGCAAAGGCTGGCACCTAAAAAAAGTACCACAAAACTCAAAAGTAGGTACCACCATAAGTATCTGATGAGCGGCAAAAACCGCCCCAACCGAGAGCCACAGTAGTAGGAATGGAAATGTAAGAACATCCCTATTGATATCCAAGGCCAAACCGTACCACCAAATATATAATAAAGTTAAGAGGAAACATTCTGACGTACATATGGGGCATCAATCTTGTCACCAACCAGCAAAATGTTTAAAGGAGTGGCGGATCAGATCCCACCCAACAGTTATTAGAGGCGCTACCCAAGCTAGCAAGCCAATTTGCGGGTTGATTTCCCTCCCGATAATTGAAGCTCCATATGACATTCATATTAGTAATTAAGCATTTAATCCTCTTAATATAATAGAGGATGTCCCAAGCCATTGACAATAATGTCAACCAAGATGCGATTATCACATTCAAATATAATAAATTGCCATATAAGAGAGTGTGCTATCATGACAACCATCAAAATAGCCCGAGCCTCCGCTTCCAAAGGAGTATCAACGTAAGATGGGGAAGAAAAGAAGAGAATACAGTTCCCTGCATAATTTCCAACAATATCCCCGCAACCCGCACTGCTAGATTTCCAACTCCCTGGGAGGTGACCTCCATCTCACCAAAATAAGAAGAAGAGGAGATCGCCTCTCAGCCATAACCGCAGGCCCCAAAGACAAAATAATTAATAACCGAAAAGAAGCTTTGTTTAGCATTTCCCGTGTTCCAATGTTTATTAATATAGACAATAATATTAGTAAAGACCATTCTATTATGAATGGTTTTACCCTCATGTATAATATCATTACGAGCCATCCAAATAAACCAGCATATAATATACGAGTAGACTTGCAACAAATGCTTCTGTTTTCGATCCAGATTGCTAATCATAATGGTAAGCAAGAGATTCCTCTCCAGATTCACAATAGTACCAAACCACATGCCAACCTTCCTCTAAATGTAAATTGAAAAGGGGTAAGAAAAGAAAATATGGTCAACAGTCTCCTCCGCCGAGTTACACAAACAACAACATGAAGCAAGTCTCAACCCCTTCATTTTTAAGATATCATCACAAGGAATAACAAAATGGAAAATCCGCCAAGCCAGGAAAGACATAGAGGGAGTTAAAGCCCAACTCCACACCCCCTCTCCCCAAGGGAGCTTTTGAAAATTATGTAAAGCGGAATATAAAGATTTGGTAGTGGAGCATGACATGGGAAGTTTCAAAGTAGGAGTATCTTGCAAATGAGGCTCAATATGAATAGTTGAGATAAAAGTAGCTCCCTCAAAACCGAGAAGATTAAGGAGATAAGGAAACTTCAAATGACCATCCACCCAAGTGTCAGAAACCATAAGACTTGAAGTCCTAGTATCCCTCATTTTAAGCATAACATGGGACCAGCAGTCATTCCAAAAGGAAATGTTTCCACTCCCCACCTCCTAATAAATGAAATCCTTTGCCTAATCTCTAATATGAAGCATTCTCTTTCACATAGTGGAATCCTTCAATCGCCAATTGATCAATGTCGGATGAGAGGAGTGACAATATTTCCCATGCATGAAAATTACCCACAAGGAATCACCTTTCCGAAAAATTGAACCATTGTTTAAAAACATTAATATCAACAATATGTTGCAGAGACTTGAAGCCCAAACCCACCAGCATAAAATGGTTTGCAAATATTCTTCCAAGGCATCCATCTTCTACCAGAATGATTCTCCACCCATAAAAACTTATTAAAACATCTTTTGAGGCTCAAAAGAGTACTTTTCTTGAGTTGGAAAACTTGAAGAGTGTATAATGAGAGAGAATGTATGATACTCCTGAGCAACGTAATTTTACCCTCAAAAGAGGAAATTATTTTTCCAATCCGAGATTTTCTTCTGCACCTTTTCCATCACCTCATCAAACTGAATTCGTCTCTTCATTCCTTTAAGTAAGAAGACCCCCAAATATTTAAGAGGAAGGATAGAGATAAAGAATCCAATAAAATTGACAATCCAGCATGCATTAGAGCGATTGACTAAATTTCTCATGTATAAGTTGCATCAATTGGCATTAAATTAGAGACCAGATACTGATTGGAAATCCACCATTAAACTAGGAATATTCCCCCCC
>JXCR01023050.1:29211-50382 GCA_002079205.1 Phalaenopsis hybrid cultivar
TCGGATGAGCATATGGTTGCTCAGCTCGTAGTAACTCGAATACTGCCTTCAGGTGATACAAGTGATCCTCCTTTGATTGGTTGTACTAGAATATCTTCAAAGTAAACAACGACAAACTTTTCAATGTGAGGTTGAAATACTTAATTCATTAATCTCTTGAAGATGTTAGGTTAGTTCGATAGACTGATAGACATAACGATCCACTCATAAAGGTCATCCCCGTATCTTGAAGGTGGTCTTCCAGTCGTCTCCTAGCTTCATCGGTATCTGGTGATATTTGTTGTGTAAGTCGATCTTGGAGAAGATAGTGGCTTTATGTAGTTGGTNGTAATAGAAAAGGAAAGAGCTGGATGAAAAATGGAATAAAAAGGGACGAATAGAATGGGAAAGGGAGGTGGGTGACAAAATTGGAAAAAGGGATGCTCTCCCTTGGGCAGCAAAGCCTCCTTGACCGGTCGGTTGGCACTATATACTCCTTGGCTGGAATAGCCCACAATTGGGCTATGAAAGGTAAGCCTCGTGTTAGTCCCTCAGGATTGTAGGAGCTTAGAATTCAAACGTAGAAGTTTCCACATCTTTGAAATACAGCGTCAGGTTGGCCATGTTGAAGGTGGCAGAAATATTGTATTCTCTTAGTAAGTCAATCCAGTTATCGTTGACATTCCAAAACACATGATAGAATAAGTATTCATCTTTTTTCTAGCAAAATCATAAATGGAACTATATGTGGATGGGTATCCTTATGAACTAAGTTTCGAGTCATCAAATTGGTAAATGTTTTTTTCCACTCTTTGTGCTTGTTTCAGAGTATCGGATAAACACATATGTTAGGAGAAATCAACTCTGGACAAAATTTATGCCAAACTGGACCACACTAAATTATAACCACCTAGGAGAGGACTCTTCTCCTTTTTGGTTGAAAGGACCTGGATCTCATTGGAGAATTTTTTTCCTCATAAAGCTCCAAAGATAAATTTCGAAGTTGTGGTTCATTCCTCCTGTCTAGACATCTGATGGTGGGTATAATGTTGAACAAAATCCAATATTTGATTAACTCCATATAATCTTCCACACGTGCCACAAAATGGCCTCATTCCTGACATGATGGATCTCTTTTAGTAGGGCAACTCATGAAGGAGTGTATAAATCTGAAAAGTCTGAATTTCTTATATACAGGGTTGTCATACCTTTAGTGTTGGTTCCTTGAACTCAAGACTGTTTTAGACAATCACTGTTAATTCGGTTGTTGTCTCTCTCATGGGCTCAGCCGGGACTATGCACATCGTTTTTTAATAAGTTGGAAGCTAATAATATCTATTTTTGTCATTATCTTCTTCAGTATCTACTGTGTAATTACCCCTTTCTTCAATAGCTCCATGCTCAATGAAATATGTCATCACCCTTGCTGTGCAATCTGCTTCAACTTGCTCGAATTTGTGGCACTTAAAACACTTCCTGATTGGGATGTATTTGGGAATGCAGATTGGTACCCTCTGTTCTCTTCTCTGAACTAGTGTCTCCTCAAGAGTGGTCAGCTTGGATTTTCCCCTGTGCACTCTGGCTATAAGATCCTGAGGTTGAACTCTGTCTGTAAGATGTGGTGGTCGTCTGACGATGTGGTTTTTCTGCCTTTGAAGTTGGGGTTTAAACATCCAGTCTTTTGTGAGCGGGTAGAAACTGATTCTGGATCTTCCTTTTTATTTTGAACCAGGTAGTAAATTTATCTTTTCCTTTTTGCTAGCATAGGTACTTCAGATTTTGCTGCTAAAATAATACACCATTATTTTGCTTGCTGGCGGTTAATTTCACCATTCCGTCCGACGGGACATCCTGACACTTGAAGATATATTCCAGAGTCCAGAGCCACTCGATGACCTCGTTTGAACCCATGTGGTTGTCAAAATATGGTAAATCCACCTTTATTTTAAAATTCTGAATTTCCAAATATTTCATGTCACTTCTTATAGATAGAGTTTCTTTATCCTTGGAATGCACTTGATGGAAGAGGTTCACCCCATTTCTTCGATCTATTAAGTCACTGTTGTAGCTATCGGTGACCCATCTAGATTGCCTCCTCTTGATGGTGGTAAGCCTCAATTGTATTTGGTGAGTTTTTCACTGCATATCCTCCCTAGAAATTCCCTGGACATTTTTGTGTGGATTTCTCATAAACAACATCATGTCCTTTCCCATAAGATTATCTCCTTGGCGACATGGCTAGTTTTTGGGTGTGGGTAGGCGAAAGAAGGCGAAAATAAATTGTTTTAGGGTTGTTGATTTTTAAAATTTAAGGTTAGGTTAAATTTTGTCTATATTTTGGGAATAGAAAAGAAATTTGTTGGGTGTAGGTGGCTTGGGTGATATCGGAACTAATAGGAAGAACAGTGGAACAAAAATAAACTTTTTTATTAATATAGAAATATGATAACAACCTGACTCAAATGGAAAGCAAATACAATAATAGGTGAATCCCTCGGTTAGGGATGTAGGAAGATGATCGAAGGTGGTGGTGGCGTCAGCGTGGTGGTAAGAAAGGATGGGAATGGTCAGGTGCTTGTTTGGGTAAGTTATGATGGTGTTTGGTTGGTTGTATGATAGGCACGACAACAAGGTTGTGGGGAAGTAAGAGTGGCGATAGAGTGGTGGAGGCTTATGAGCATGGTAGGCAGCTAGGGGATATGTAGGAAAAGGGGTCGGTGAGAAGAAGTGAAAGAGACTGGAAGTTTACAACATCGCCTCGACGCAAGATACAGCCGAAGCACTACCTTTTCGTCGGATACGGCCCTAGCAAGAGGGAAGAGAATCCATACAGGAGATTACATGTCAACTACACTCAAACTGTCTCCTACACACAGGGGACAACTATTTATAGCCTCCTACACAAAAGGAAGGGGAGTGGGAAGGTAAGAAGAATCCAAAAGAAGATGGGTGTGGAAGATACGTGAATCAACCCTTGGATTGCGAGGATTCGCTATTCACTTCCTTCTCCTTCACTTGGGATTATGATCCCATTCCACCACGCTATTCAGCGAAGCTTCGCTGGTCTTCTGTACCGTGGGATTAAAGCTCCCTGAAGCTTCGGGGTGAATTCAAAACCTGCGTCAGTCTTCTGAGGTTGGGGAAGCTTTGACCTTTTTTTGTGAAGCTCGAGGTTCTTCAAAGTATAGTGTCAAATCGGTGACATTGAAAGTGGGTGAAATGTTATAGTCCCCAGAAAGATCGATCTCGTAAGCGGTGTCGTTCAGCTGCTGAAGTACTCTAAAAGGTCCATCTACCCTTGGCGTAAGTTTCCTGAATGATCCTACAAAAAATCCTTCCTTTTTTAACCAAACCCATACAAGGTTGCCCTTTTGAAAAATTACTTTTTTCTTGGATTTATTTGTCTTTGTCTGATATTTAGCAATCTCCTTGCCAACTTCTTTATGGAAGTTTTGAATCTTGTGAACTCGTTTTGTAGCATCTTTGCTGGTTTTAGAAGATGGTATGAGCGACATTAATTCTAGTGGCGTGAGCAGATTATGTCTATAAACAATCTCGAAGGGAGTTAATATTTTGGCTGATGGATTGGTTATAGGTGAATTCAACTTGTGTTGGGATAAGATCTCACTGTCTTATGTTTTTCCCACAAAACTTCTCAGGAGATTGTCAAGCCTTTGATATACTACTTATGTCTGTCTGTTTACCTGTGGATGAGCTGCCGAGCTGAATTTGAGTTTGGTACCAAGCTTTCCCCACAGTGTCCTTTAGAAGTGTAGATCGACAATGTGAGAGGCGTCTAGTGTCCGTTGATAGGGTATAAAGTGGGTCACCTTGGAGAATTTGTGTACTACAACCATTACAGAGTCCTTGTTCCTTTGGATCCTTGGAAGTCCTAGCACGAAATCCATGCTGACGTCCACCCTCGGTGCCTCTGGTACTGGTATTGGTTTGTATAATTCAGTGCTCTGAGCTATTGTCTTTGCCATATGGCAAATCATGCATTGCTTAACATGTCATTCTATATCTCTTGTTAGTTTTGGACAAAAAAATGCTCTTCTATCTATTTTATATAGATCCTTTATGACCTCGAAGCCCACAACTCTAGCCTGCATGGATGTAATCAATAAGTGTCGAAGATTCCGTGCATCTACTACGTGGTTTTGGCTTCCCGTCTTGTGTTTTAGCAAAAACTGGAATGATGCTTGAAATTTCACCCAGGTGGCATGTTGTCCATTTAGTTTGTTCTAGCTATTGGGAATTTTAGGGCCTCATGTTCTGTAAATAGTGTAAAATCACTTGTCAATAGGCAATGGTTAATGTTCCAGAGCTCGTAAGTTGGTGCATAATTCTTTGTCTTAAGTAGTTTTCCTCCTGGATTCGTGCAACTTCTTACGGAAAAAAGCGATGGGGTATCTTTCTTGGCTTAGTACTGCTCTGATCCCCATGCTGAAGGAATCACATTCTACCTCAAAAAGTTGGTTAAAGTCAGATAGTGCTAGCACGAGTGCCTGTTTCACTTTTTTTTTCTATATATCATAACTGTCCAAGGCAACTATTGTCCAAGAAAACTCCTTCCCTTTTAGAAGTTCAATTAGGGAGGTGGTGACAGTGCTAAAGTTTTTTATGAATCTTCAATATAAGGATGCCAACCCCAAAAATTGCCCCAGCTTAGTGAATGATTGTGTTACGTCCCAGCTGATAATGGCCTCCATTTTTATGGGATCCATCTAACTGTCTGCACTAGACACAATGTAACCCAAAAAACATACCTGATTTGTCATGAATTGTCATTTCTTCGGATGAGCATATGGTTGCTCAGCTCGTAGTAACTCGAATACTGCCTTCAGGTGATACAAGTGATCCTCCTTTGATTGGTTGTACTAGAATATCTTCAAAGTAAACAACGACAAACTTTTCAATGTGAGGTCGAAATACTTAGTTCATTAATCTCTTGAAGATGTTAGGTTCTTTCGATTGACCGAAAGGCATAACGATCCACTCATAAAGGTCATCCCCGTATCTTGAAGATGGTCTTCCAGTCGTCTCCTGGCTTCATCGGTATCTGGTGATATTTGCTGTTTAGGGTACGAGAAATCGGTGCTTGATGGTAATCTTGATGATGACTCGGCTATCGATGCACATTCGCTGCGATCCATCCTTTTTGGGTATCATCAGGATCGGGACTGCACATGGGCTGATGCTTTCTCTAACTAGTCCTCTTGCAATGAGATGCTGCACTTGTCGTTGTAATTTTTCATACTTCGTTGGTCTTAATCTGTAAGATGGTTGGTTTGGTAATACGAATCCTGGTATAAGGTTGATGGCGTGTTGAATGTCTCTTAGTGGTGGTAATCTCTCTGATAAGTTGTCGATCATAATATCCTGAAAGTGTCTTATCAATGGTTGCAATAGTGCTTGTACCTCTCTTTCTTCCTCGCTTCCTTCTAGGAGGACTAATGCTAGTGTTATAGGGGCATCTCTAACTTACTGCAGGAAAGTGGCATGAGGAACTAATTTTGCTTTTGTATCGCTCTCGCCTTTGCATTCTTAGTAGGTAGTAAAACTATACGTTTCCCTTCCTTCTTGAAAGAATAAGTGTTTTTGAACCCGTCCTGTTAAGTCTTGCAATCAAACTACTAAGGCCTACCTAACAGAATGTGGCTGGCATCAATAGGAACTACGTCACACTATGCTTGTTCATGAGCTGGTCTCTAATGAAGAAGTTTGCTAGGCACTACTGATCCAACCATATCTCATTGTCATTCTTTAGCCAGGTAAGAGAATATGACATGGGTTGCTTTTGTGTGTCCAATCCTAACTTTAATACCATGAGTGTGGACACCATGTTCCGTAGCTCCCACTGTCGATGATTAGGCTGCAAACCTTCCCCTTGACGGTGCAGTTGATGCTAAAAATGTTTTGCCTTAGCCAAGATTGGTCCAGCTTGGGCTCGGACTGCAGTATTTGTCGAACAACTAGTTCTTCTCCTTCGTCTTCGCGGAGTTAAGGCTCTTTTTCTGGACTCCTCTTATTCCTCATCCACTTCCTCGACAACGCCTTGATCTGTGAGTGTGACGACTTGGCTTGTTGGGCAATTGGAGGTTATGTGACCGTAGCCGTGGCACCGGAAATACTTCCTGGCTAGCACTTTATTGGAGGAACTACCTTTCTCTAGCTTCTTCTCGTTCTGATCTGCCCTATCAATTCCTTGTTCAATTATGTTATTTCTTCCTGAGGAACCCTTGTCGGTTGTAGAAGTTGCAGGTGACTGCTTGGCCGACGGTGGTGGTCTGAATGACGTCTGTTGCTTGTTTTGCTTCTATTGTCTTTCCACCTTTAGTGCTAGTGTCTGGACATCCACCAACGTCCAATGTTGTTGGAGTTGTACCATTTTGCTAATGACACGATTGTGTGCTCTTCTGACTTTGCCAATTTGTGCTTTAGTGGTAGGTGGTCGAACTGTGCTATGAACTCCTCAACTGATAGATCTCTTTGCTGCTAGTTGTGGAGTTTTAGGAACATGTCCTGACAATATTGAGGTGGGAGGTATTTTTTCTGCACTGCCTTCTTCATTTTCTTCCACTTAGTTATCTTCTCACTTCTTTCTCTCCTATGCCTTTGTAGATTTCCCGCCATAAGGAAACATTCTTTTTTAGTTTAATTGCAGCTAACTCGACTCACTTGTCCTCTGGTATGTCCTTATACTCGAAGATTTGTTCGGTTGATTACAACCAGTCAATAAATTCATCGTCGAACTCTATGAGGTCCATCTTGATGCCAAAGTCCCACTAACCTCCATAAGGGGCCTATTCTCTTGGACTCTTTTGATATTGGATATCAAAACGACGTGGTCGATATTCCTCGTCATAGTGACCTTCCGTGTGGAACAAATTCATCTCTTTGTCTTTATTTTCTCTTTCACTCTCTTGATAACAGTCAAAGGTAACCTCTTCTTGGTTTTCGTCATCTAGCTCTACTAGTCTCCATTGTAGACGATGAATTTTTTGTTGAATCTCTTCACGGGTCGAGTCCGGCTTACTTCGCGGTGGCATGGTTAGCGTTGAGAATCGACATGAAAAAATTTGGTGGAGGTGGTTTGGGTAGGGGCGGATGCTAGAAGATCCTAGGATGTGACTAGGGTTGGGCTAGCTTTGATACCAAATTATGCCAGAACTAGTAAGAAGAACAGTGGAACAAAAACAAACTTTATTAATATTGAAATAGGATTACAACTGGACTCAAATAGAAAGGAAGTGCAATAATAGGTTAATCCCCGGGTTAGGGATGTAGGAAGATGACTGAAGGCGGTGGTGGTGTCGACGGGGTGGTAAGGCAAGATGGGAAAGGTCGGGTGGTTGTTTGGTAAGTTGTGATGATGTTTGGTTGGTTGTATGGTAGGTAGGACAATAAGGTTGTGAAGTAGGAGTGGCGATAGAGTGGTGGAGGCATATGGGGGTGGTAAGCAGCTAGGGGAGAGGTAGTAAAAGGGTTCGGTGAGAAGAAGCGAAGGAGATTGGAAGTTTACAACACCTCGGAGCATGATACAACAAAAGCACTTGTCGTCGGATACAACCCTAACAAGTGGGAAGAGATTCCACACAGTAGATTAGAAGACAACTACACTTGAATTGCCTCCTACTCACAAGGGACAACTATTTATAGCTCCTACTTCTACACAAAAGGAAGGGGAGTGGGAAGGTAAGAAGAATCCAGAAGAAAAACTCTTTCAAAAGAAGACGGGTGTGGAGGACTCTTGAATCATCCTCTGGATCGCAAGGGTTCGCAATCCACTTCCTTCTCCTTCACACGGGATCACTATCTTGTTCTGCCCCGCTGTTCCGCAAAGCTTTGCGAGTCCTTTGTCCTGCGGTATCGAAGCGCCTTGAAGATTCGGGGCACATTCAGCGCCTGCGTCATTGGGTGGGGGCGGATGCTGGGAAATCCTAAGATGGGACTAGGGTTAGGTTAGCTCTGATACCAAATGATACCGAAGTTATCCAAAAACTTAATATGAAGATCAGAATTTTATTATGCCAAGCAAAGTGTTAGAAAACAACAACACACAAACAAAGACCCCAACTACGGCGAGGAGAACTAGTGGCGACTGTATGAAAGGTATGGAATGGTTGTAGGTTGGTCAACAACTAGACGTCGATGCTTGCGAAAGTGTAACCAGCAGGTTAGTGGAGAGTAGGGAGGCGACAACAAGTGTGGAAAGGTTGGGAACTGCGGTAGAACTGCTGGAGAGGGGACTCGAGAGGCGGGCAGCAGGAGGTGGGGTGTCAGACAGATTGTACTGCAACGGGGAAGGGGTCGAAAGAGCCTGGACCATAGCAGGAGGGTGCAGGGGTGGCTAATGGCAACAGGGAAGGTGCATGGGTGGCTAATGGTTGCAGGAATGGTACAGGAATGGTTTGCGGCAACAGGAAGGGGAAGAAACAAGCAGAGATAATCACTATCTCAGATGAGTTACAGCCTGAGCAGCTTCCCGCCGTTGGATACAACCCTCAAAAGGGAGAAACGCCAGAGGTAGATATCTGAAATCAAAGACAATCAAGAACTATGCAAGCAAATTAGTGCGCGCACGCACACACACAACTGTATATATATTAAATAACCCATTTCATTTTAGTTTACTTATTATTCACTGCTTTTTTCTTGTTTTTAAAGCCTACCTTACCATTTTTTTGTGTTTAAGAAAGAAACATTGGCAAAGAGTGGAAATCAAGGGAAGTAAGAGGAGTGTAATGGACGGTTGTGACAAGTTTGTTGCAGAGGTGCTTTGAATTTTATTCCATAATGAATATAAATCAGACATTCTGAAGGCCTTTTATTTATATATCATCTGATGGAGATGTACGGCAAACTTTTCCTACTCCTTCATCAAAGTTCCCCGAACCTCTTATGGAGAACATGCATGATCTGATCTCTATTTTGATTTATTCTCTTAAATCTGTGTGATTATGGCTAATTATTAGTGCGTCTACTTTTATACTTAGGGATTGTTTGGTTGGCCATTAAAAATGAGTATATTGCATTCTTTTACAGGAGTTCTGGAAATCCTGGTGTTTGGTTGGAAAAAAAAAATATAAAATTACAATGTATTTGAATTTCATTCAAGTCAATTTCAATATATTTGGATTTTGCTGGATTTGGATAAATTTTAAATACATCATTTTGTGTAAAGTGTTGCTTGTTTCCCCTTCTCACCGGTNTATTCTTTTACAGGAGTTTTGGAAATCCTGGTGTTTGGTTGGAAAAAAAAGAATATAAAATTACAATGTATTTGAAGTTTATTCAAGTCAATTTCAATATATTTGGAATTTGCTGGATTTGGATAAATTTTAAATACATCATTTTGTGTAAAGTGTTGCTTGTTTCCCCTTCTCACCGGTATGTATTGACGCTGCCAGCCACCACTGATCCCATGAAAACCGCCCTTCGCCCTTGGCTCTCCTGGTGGCTGCAGTTGTCTGCTTGCCTGCCATGTTGGTCTATTGTCGCTTCTGATGGACTTATTGTACATTGAATTTATTGTTCTTCAAATAAAAAAAAAATGTAAATTCTTGCATTTATTTTACTTTGAACTAAACAACTACAAAGTATTCCAAATAAAAAAAACATTTTTACACCGCATTCTTTTATCAGCAAGCCAAACAGCTTAATAGGTTAGTTGAAGGTGATACANTGGTTGCCTGCTTGCCTGCCATGTTGGTCTGTAATCGCTTCTGATGGACTTATTTTACATTGAATTTATTGTTCTTCAAATCAAAAAAAAAAAAAAAAAAAAAAANCATTCTTTTACAGGAGTTTTGGAAATCCTGGTGTTTGGTTGGAAAAAAAAAATAATATAAAATTACAATGTATTTGAAGTTCATTCAAGTCAATTTCAATATATTTGGAATTTGCTGGATTTGGATAAATTTTAAATACATCATTTTGTGTAAAGTGTTGCTTGTTTCCCCTTCTTACCGGTATGTATTGACGCTGCCAGCCACCACTGATCCCATGAAAACCGGCCTTCGCCCTTGGCTCTCCTGGTGGCTGTGGTTGCCTGCTTGCCTGCCATGTTGGTCTGTTATCGCTTCTGATGGACTTATTTTACATTGAATTTATTGTTCTTCAAATCAAAAAAAAAAAAAAAAAAAGTGAATTCTTGCATTTATTTTACTTTGAACTAAACAACTACAAAGTATTCGAAATAAAAAACATTTTTACACCGCATTCTTTTATCAGCAAGCCAAACAGCTTAATAGGTTAGTTGAAGGTGATACACTCAGATGTCATAGCTTTTGCTCATAGAGATGTGATACGTTGATATGTGAAAGTCAGCATGCATTTTCATATGAATACATATCCTAATCACATTCATAACTTATATTTTCAAGATAAGGATTTGACTGAGCCCAATTTTTCAAAAAGATGAAGATGCGAAGCAAAACGTTTCAGCCCTTAAGCCTGATAAGATTAAAACTTTGAAGTGTATGGTTTATAATTTATGTATACTTATCCTATTGCTCAAATTCATGTCTCATTATTTCTAGGTTATATTCCACTGAATCCAATGTTATATAAAGCAAAGATGTAACAAATAACTCTTAACTCTTGAGCAAAGAATGTACGGGTATTAAGCTTGGATTGTAAAATCTAGTTTGTGCTCAAAATATTCCAAAGATTTAGGAATAATTTAACATTAAATGAATAAATTAGTTCGAAAATGTACTAGCTCTGACTTCTTTATCTATGCTGTAGCCCAAAGTTCCACTTTAAAATATGTAATTTCAACTTATGTATAAAACAGAGATTTAAATGAATTGAATTAACAAACTCATCAGAACAAATGTAAAGTTTCCGGATATATATGAACAATTAAAATTAATATCTAAAAAAAAATGCAAAACATTGTATCTTTATTCTAAGATAACTTAAGATTTACATTAAATTTTTTATAACAATTAGTGCATAAGTTACTTGAAAGTAGGTGTTGGTAATAAATTATTGAACTCTTTATTTTAAAAGCAGACATGTGCTTTGAAGAAATACATTTCAATGAGAAGCAAAATAACAAGATGAATATTTTGTCCGGCGATGATTGAAACATGCACACAACTTTTGTCTGTTTTGATGTATTCATTATATCTAGAGATGCCCCAAAATAAGCATTTTGATGCCCAAAGCCATGTGAGAAACTTGTGTGGAAGATAAGCTTCAAAACATTAAGCTTAAACTAGTAGCTTTCAACCATTTTGGGAGAGCTTAGCTTTGAAGAACTCCAAAGCGATTTAAAAAAAAAAAAATTCGCTTCTAAATCATATGGTAATGTTCTTACCGAAGCATTCATGTTTCTTAGCACCCATTTGGCTGCTTAAGTCTCAAATTACATTTTGCAAAATGATAAATTTTTTAAATGCTCTTTGAACGCCAGAAGTACTCTAAAAATCCTCTCAAATATAGTAATTCAACTAATAATCAATTATGACCTTAGGTGAATATTCGATATTTTATTATAGATAATCTATAGTTTATTTACGTTGGTAGGTTTATGCAAGCCCTCCTGGTTATCATGCTGAACAGTGGTAGTGGAGGTGCACAACCTGCAGTACCCACCGGGTTCTAAATTGCCTTTGTGGGAAATTGCCATTGCTCTGTGCCCAATCTGTGCTCTGCAAGCTGCATTTTTCACTCATGGCTCGTCAATACACCAATTTGGAGCTTTGGACATCTGGCTCATTTCCCTAATGTCTTCTTGGCAGCATTCAAAATGTGTAATCATGCTTGTTTTGGATTCACAAAGAAAAAAAAAAAAGATTAAATTAATACTAGTAAGCATCGCTTCTCATAGAATAGCTTCTAAGTAGATGACTGTCAAGGGATGAGTGTAATAATGAATTTGCAGCTAATTTAGCTTTTTCTGTGAGTCATTTCAATTATTAATTAGTGAATCCAATTTGTACAAATACAATCAGAACTTTGTAGAAAGGCTTTGTTTGTTTGTATATTCCCTTTCATTGAGTATTCTCTTTTTGCAGTGATGATGATGAGTTTTATGATCGCACAAAGAAGCCATCTGTTAAAAGGTTTAGTGAACAGCAGTCAGTTGAAACAGCTGATACTCTCCTCGACAAAATTGAAGTTATATCCAGTGAAATAGAAGAGAAGAGAAAGGTCCTTGCAGATGAGAAAGAGAAAATTGCCTCTAACAAGCAAGATGGCAACGGAAAGGATGACTTGGACGCATACATGATTGGTCTTTCTTCACAGTTAGGTGATAACTTGCATCTCTTTTGAATTCTCTTAAGCAGTTGATACGGTTGAGGAATCCATAAGTTTCTTTTGAGTTGTTGATCACTTGACCTAAAAGTATATGCTACAATTTTTTTTCTAATTGGCTTGATCTGCCATCCCTAAAGAGCCTATGATCGCAGGTCGACAAGTTGTGGCTTACACACACGCGCACACATCTACCAAGAGGCCGAGGCATTTTCTTGATAGTTTAATATATTTTTGGAGAAATTAAAAAAAAAGTAAATTATAAAAGAACAAATCAAAATAAAAAAATACTAGGGAAAATTTTTTTAAAAAAATCATAAAAATTTCAAGAAACATTTTTTTACATCTGAGTATTCTTGTGCTATTCAATTTGTTCAACTATTAATCTTTCAGCCATAAAAAATTTCTTATATTTTTATTTATTTATTTATTTATTTTTAAAATGTCTTGTTTCCAGATGATTTTGAAGTGACAAAATGATAATCACAATTTTCTTTTCCTTGGTCAAACCAATCTTTTCTATGGCAGACCAGGGATTGATAATTTAATGTAGGCGTCATCAAATTATTTTTTAGGCTTTTTATAACAAATATTCGGTAAAATAAGAAAGCTTATCTAGTCACCTCCTCTATAGAGCAATGTTATGAATCCCAACTTTAGGGCCTTCTTCAATTATTTAGGTTGTAATCCCAAATCACTTATGCAATAAATATCACACATTAATATTGGGATATTAAATTAAAATTCTACACATATGCTAATTATTCTCGGCTCAATCCTTTGCAAGTTAGCAATGAAAGTCTCCATGATCTTGTCACAATCACCATCGTAGAAAATTAAACATGCAAATGAATCACCTCACCCATATGGTCGGGCCGTAAGTCCCAACAATTGCGCTTTCCTCAAAATTTAAATTTGCAAGCTTCAATTGGAAGCTTAATTCTTTATGGTTTACCATGGTTGAAAGTCTCCTAGCATAAAAAAGCTTAATGGATAAAAAAGAAGGGACTATGCTCATTGGCATGGATTTGCAAACTAGAAATATGAATATCCTGTGTTGCAAAAGAAAATAATGTCCAGAGCATAGGAATGCTACACACATTTTGAGCATCTTTACCCATTTAGACAAGGTCACCTCCCCATAAAGCTTATAATCTCCACAATGAATCAAATGAATCTGGTCAAGCTTGTCCTAATGATGGGTTTAGTTATCAAATAATTAGAATCTGAGGTTTTTTTTTATTGAATTTAGATTCCCAATCATAAAGATAAAATACTTCAAGGCTGATGTATTTGGTTATCTAAACATTATGTTAGGAATGGTTTATTGTCATCTAGATTTCGATCATAGTGACAAATTCAAGCAATTTTTCATATGATAGGCATGATTAATGTTAATCATAAGCACAAGGGATCCTTCTCATAAAATTCTCTTTTAAATCTTAAGAAAAATACATTTTTGGGCTCTTTTCAGGAAGATTGCATAAATTAATGTAAAATCATAATGGGACAGAACTTTATCTCAATTTCACTCCTTATAAAATGAATTTAAAGCTAAAGATTTGAAACAAAAAATTAAGCTATAATCTTCCACTTTGTGCTTAGAGCAGCCCCATTATCCTTGGCATCAATTTTTGAAGTCAAATTTATGTTTTCTTAAAGATCACAAAAAACCCATGTATGGTGTGTATTCATATGGCGACACTCAAATCTTTTGCTAGTAAAGCCATGGCACCTGCCTCCTAGTTTGGTGATTAGCCTGATTGTGGCTGCATCATATTATATTATGGTTATGGACCAAACTAGGATGTTTGCTTGTGGCTAAATTTACAAGTTGTGAACTATAAGGCTCACTCAATAAGGTATAATGCGCTTACATAAAGTTGGCTTAACGTTTGTTTATTCGGCAAGCTTTCACCTTGTTCTCCGAAATATCCTTGAATGAGTGGGGGTACTTCGGTCAGGTTGGGCCAACTAAATCCTTTGACTAATCAAATTAGCTTGATGACAACACTGGATGATAAAATCATGGATTCTTGGTCTTCTTTGTTGTTACTCACTTTTCATTTTGAGCTGGTAGTGGTATATCCTTCTTTCTCTAATACAGATAGCTGATCTAAAGAAAAGCATCTTAGGACTTATTCTTAATTGATAGTTCTCTCTCATAATTAGAAGGGATAATTAACATTGGATGGACACCTTGAACTTGATTATAAAATTTTGAAAGGAGGTTTTTTTTTTGGATCTTATCCTATGAAGCATGGACACAAACACGAAGGCACGGACACTACACCATACGGCGACACAACATAATTGAAAAAACTATGGCACAACATGTTATGGACATGTTTTTATATTTAATAAATTATTAATATAAAATATATATTTTCTCATTATTTTGTCGTAAAAATATTATAAAAATTATGCAAGAATAAAATTTAACTTCATTGAATTTTTAAAATTAGCTATAATATGTTTCGAAAGAATTCATACAACTTATAGTCCAACTTATCTACTAAAATTTAAAAAATCTTATGATTACAAAGAGGGAAAATGCTCGGATTCGATGAATATTGGATGCACCTTCGATGCTAGATTTTGATGAATGTTAGAGCGAGCTTTAACAAGACGATAGATGGGGCGGTTTCGACTATGAAGTATAATTAGGACTATACGTATATTTATAATTTTCTAATTCCGATGTCCCATTTTCTCGAAATCGTGTTAAGCTCACTTCTAATGCAGTGTTGAGATGTGTCCCGAACGTGTTCGGTCCTGAAAAAAATTCAGACATATTTTGTCGAAGAAGTGTCAGGACATATCGGACAAGTATCAGTGTCTGATACGTGACTGACACAAGTATGATATGTTTTTAGAAGTGTCGGTGCTACATAGGTCTTATCTAAATATCTAGTCTATCTTATAAAGAATTGATCCAACATCACTCAAATATGAACACAACATTTTTCAAACCGACAAATCTTTTCTTTGTGGATAATTAACTTCTCTGTGAGTACATAGTTCTTGAACTTTATTAACGTTGATTAGTGTGCCTGCATTTAGCATACATTTTCTGTGGGTGCTCTCTCCATGGGGTAGTTTTTGTTGAATTTTTCTAAGGAGAAGGTATTCTCGGATTTTAAATTTGATAGGTTTGTCAACATTATGGCATCAAGGTATATTCCTGGGAAACCTTTGTTTATTTATTTCTTATTTACTGTTATATTGTTCATCTTTTAACTAGATGTTTTTTTGCCAATGCTGTGATTCTTAGCTCTATTTTTTTGTTAGTCCTATCTAATCTTCTTATGGTCACTGTTCATGAAACAGTAATTGATAGGACTTTACAAATGGAGAAGAACTTATNCTTGTTCATCTTGTAACTAGATGTTTTTTTGCCAATGCTGTGATTCTTAGCTCTATTTTTTTGTCAGTCATATCTAATCTTCTTATGGTCACTGTTCATGAAACAGTAATTGATAGGACTTTACAAATGGAGAAGAACTTATCTGATTTACAAGCAGAGCTGAAAAGGATAAAATATCTATTAAAAATTGCTGACCCAAGTGGAGAAGCTACTCGAAAAAGAACGTCAAACTCTACAGAAACTCAAGCACCCAAGTCTTCTAATGAACAACCAAACACCATCTTAGAGACACTCAAATCAAGGCCATCTCTTCAGGAAACCCATAATTTGATTCCAGCTGAGAATACATCTGAAAAGGTTGACGATGATTGTGGAGATAATGAAGACAAAAAGACTGCTTACGCCATTTCCAAACCTCAGTGGCTTGGTGCCGCAAGAAAGATAGAATCAGAAGATAATCACAGTTCTCCAGCTAATTTGGATGTAGTTATTTCAGATGATTTTGTTGACTACAACGATAGGAAGAAATTTCTTGCTGCAGCTGGTAATGACGACAACTTAGAAACTGCAGGTTCTGGTCTCATCATAAGGAAGAGGAAATCTACAGAAAGAGCTGATCATAGTGTTGAAAAAGCTCTAAAAGTTGAAGATCCACTGTCGCCTAAGGCTGAAACTCTTGCAGCCGATGCTATTGCCTTGCTTTTGAAGCATAAGCGAGGAATTCATGTAATTGACGAATTTACAGATGATGAGAAACAGAACGTACAAGTTGGAGGTCAATCTGGTAAAGAGCTTTCACATGTGAGGCGAATCCTTGGACCTGTAAGACCTGATTATTTAGATGGGAGTTCAGATTATGAGTCCTGGGTTCCACCTAAGGGTAACTATTTGAACCTTTTTTTTTCTATTTTTCTCATCTTCCTAATGCTGTTTATTTCATGTATCAAATTCTAATGACACTAATTCAACAGGGCAAACTGGAGACGGACGAACTTCACTGAATGATCGTCTTGGCTACTAATTCACAGTCGTATTGTTAGCCCTTAGAGATAGCTGCTATTTGTTTGTAACTATTATAATTCTGAGGAAGTCTGTCATCTTGCTACTGGGCACTGCAGATCATTGGGTAGTTGCTGAACAATGAGATTATCTAGTAAGATTACTTGACACTGAGAGGACATCAATGTTAAATATCTTACAAAGCGGCTCATCAAGCTGTACTGTAAATATGTTCCACTGAGGTATTAAAAATGGCTGCTAATCCTTTTTTGCCCGTGATTTGAGATAATGCCTTCATGTTTCCACACATTACGTCAAATTGTTTGTTGAATGATCATTTTCAAATTTTGTTATACTTATTTATGCATTATGTACACATAATAATGAGGAAAATTTTGGTTCATTTTCTTTAGATGTTGTCATATTTTGTTGATTTAACATAAAGAGTCAAAAAGCTTGTATTAATGTTTTACATGAACCAAATTGAGCCAAATACGAATATGTTCAAACTCATTCTTTTATTTATTTTTGTGATAATTACATACATAGCATTTGAAACATTTATTTTTACAACACTAGCACTCAGTTTATTTTTACAACTATTTAACTGATGCATTTATGTGTGCCCATTGGGAAATTGATAAAAATAAAAAACTTGTGTTGGTTTTATCATGAATTTTGATATTTGAGTAAGAACTTGAAAAATGGATGAAAGAGGGTGCTAATTTTGTAAATAGCAATATTTTCAGTGCTATGCATGTAATTTCCCCCTTTTTTTTAATAAAGTTTAATTTGAGTTTGAATTAATTGAATTTTATAATATTGTTCAAGTTTATTTATTTATGAGGGGGAAACCTCCATTAGACACAATTATTAGATTTTTTAGGTTTGTATGTGTTGAGAGTAGTGTGTAAAAAGGATTATTTATGGGTTTATTTGTAAAAAATTATAACCTATTTAAGTCCAGGTTATGAATGAAATAATTAGGTTTTGTGTGCAATTCTTTTCTATTTGGTATCAGAGCCGCCGCTCCACTCTGCGGCTCTCGCTCGAATCCGCCACGCGATCGACGACTCTAGCGGAGCCACCAACTCACCATTAGCCTCTTCGCCGACGGCGAGTTTCTCTTCTTCTTCTGGCGTCCCCTCACACTCAATACCACCGCAGTCGTAGCCGTCCTCCACTGAATCGAGTGAGAAGACCATGAGCTATGTTGGGAGGCTTTGATGGGAATCGGGAATGCATCGATGAGAGTGCGACAAGACGAGGACGAGATCGTAGGAAGGCAAGGACGCGATCGACGACTGAAGCTAACTGGGAAGGCACCAAAAGATTGTGATATAGTCGCAATTCAAGCATCGTGATACGATCGCGATTAAGCCTGGGATCACGAAGCAGCTGCGACAAGTAGGGATCACAAAGCAGCCACGAAGAGCAGGGTTGAGATTGGTGTCCTGACAAAGCAATTACGGTTAGAACTAACTGAGTAGGCTTCAATTTCAAGCAACGAGATAGGAGAGCAGTCTTGTCATCGCGAAACAGGGAGGTAGGCCCGGTTCGGTTTTGCTTGGGGCTCGGAACGAACTTGATCCTTGTGATTGAAAATGTTAGGAGGTTTGGGATTGGTACTTTTGAGGAAGATGGATCCCGAAGTTCTAAAGGTCTTGGTCGAGCTTATACAGGGAGCTAGCTTCTCGACTAGAACCACTGCCTATGCACATGTTCCGACGCAGGTGAAGCTTGATCTCCCTTCTGTGGATCTGAAGCTCCATGGACCGACCACCTATTTGAGTTGGTCGTGTCGGATCGTGGCTGCTCTGGTAGGGAAGAGACTTGAAGGATACCTGACAGGGGTTGAGCCAAAGAGTGACAATGCTCAGAGGGATGATTGGAGGACTACACATCCCTTGTTTTACACTTGGTTGCTCAACTCAATGGTTCCTTCGATTGCTTCATTAGTGGATGACATTCAAAAGGTGAGGATCATTTGGGAGAAGTTGAAGAAGAACTATACTAGAGCTGAGAACCACATGAGAGTGTTTCGGATTTAACGTGAGATAGAGGCTGTGGTCCAGGGTGATAGATCGATTCAGGGTTACTCAATAGAATTAGAACAGTTGTGACAGGATCTTGATCACTTCCCACTTATGTCGAGTTGCGGCAATCTGGGGTACAAGAATGGAGAAATCCTTGCACAAATGAGGACTATATAGTTTCTGGCTCATCTAAACCAGACCTTTGATCAGAGGAGATTGTTTATCCTAGCCCATGCGATTATTCATACACTAGATGAGGCCATTATTGTGATAATATATGAGGAGAGTTGCATGAAGCTACACTCTGACCGAGTGGTTTTCTGGTGCACGATCAGTATTGGCTGTGGCGAGCTAAGGTACTCTAGGTATCCAAGGGGAGACTTGCAAATGCTATTGTTGTAGTGAAGTTTGTCATCTGAGCAGGGCGTGTCGTAAGCCACATAAGGAGAGAGACAGGTTAGACGTGGCTAAGATAGAGGTCATGGTCGTGGTCGTGAGGGTCGGAAATGTGGAAGAGAGGCTACCAGACAAATCTGATGATAGCAGAGGACAAGTGGGAGACATGTATGATCTTTACTATTGAGGATCATGAGTGTATGGAGCTGTTGATGTGAAAACAGAAAGCAACAGGAGATGGAAATGAGGATATTTCAAATCCATCGACATCAAGGGGTAACATTGCCACTTATGTTTACTTCAATAAAAGTACCGGGGACACACTTGTTCTTACATTTTTTTTTTCACCACAGAATCATCAGAATGGATCATGTATTCTGGTGTTTCTTGTCACATGATGGGTATTGCTGGAGTGTTATCTTCATATGCTCATCTAGCAGTACCGGAGAATATATAGATTGTTGATTGTACAACACAACCTGTAGTTGATAAGTGAAATATACTAATCATATGATCTTGTCCAATGTTTTGCATGCTCATTTTCAATAAACCTCTTATACATTAGTAACATTATTTTCCAGTTAAAATGTATTGTTTCTTTTGATATTCCTCAAGTGATCTTCCAAGAGAAAGGGACGAGTCAGCCACTTGGGACTAGAACGTGGCATAGAGGTCTCTGGTACTTAAACCGATAAGGAATGGACTCAGCTCTGACACCCATGGTGGAAATTGCTGCAGTAGGAGAATTTAGGAGGAAAGTCGAGGAGGTGTTACCGCTACATCACAGACGTATAGGACATTCTAGTCTTAGTTTACTAAGCCGGCTGTGTCCATCTATTTATGAAATGGAAAATAAGGAGAAATTGGTGTGATGCTTATGAGTTTGGTCGATGATGTAAATGTACTACACTTCAATAAAGGTATTACTCATCAATTATATGTATGTATATATATATATATATATATATATATATANTATGACTGGGGTTGCTTCTGTGTGTCCAATCCTAACTTTTATACCATGAGTGTGGACCCTACGTTCCGTAGCTCCCACTGTCGATGATTAGGCTGCAAACCTTCCCTTTGACGGTGCATTTGGTGCTAAANCATGGCTGGGGTTGCTTCTGTGTGTCCAATCCTAACTTTTATACCATGAGCGTGGACACTACGTTCCGTAGCTCCCACTGTCGATGATTAGGCTGCAAACCTTCCCTTTGACGGTGCATTTGGTGCTAAAAATGTTTTGCCTTAGCCAAGATTGGCTTAGTTTGGGCTCGGACTGCAGTATTTGTCAAACAACTTGTTCTTCTCCTTCGTCTTCGCGAAGTTAAGGCTCTTTTTCTGGACTCCTCTTATTCCTCATCCACTTCCTCGACAACACCTTGATCTGTGAGTGTGACGACCTGGCTTGTTGGGCAATTGGAGGTTATGTGCCCGTAGCCGTGGCACCGGAAATATTTCCTGGCCAGCACTTTATTGGAGGAACTACCTTTCTCTAGCTTCTTCTCGCTCTGATATGCCCTATCAATTCCTTGTTCAGTTACGTTATTTCTTCCCGAGGAACCCTTGTCGGCTGTAGAAGTTGTAGGTGACTGCTTGGCCGACAGTGGTGGTCTGAATGACGTCTGTTACTTGTTTTGCTTCTATTGTCTTTCCACCTTTAGCGCTAGTGTCTGGACATCCACCAACGTCCAATATTGTTGGAGTTGTATCATTTTGCTAATGGCACGATTGTGTGCTCTTCTGACTCTGCCAGTTTGTGCTTTAGTTGTAGGTGGTCGAACTGTGTCATGAACTCCTCAACTGATAGATCTCTTTGCTGCTAGTTGTGGAGTTTTAGGAACATGTTCTGACGATATTGAGGTGGGAGGTATTTTTTCTGCATTGCCTTCTTCATTTTCTTCAACTTAGTTATCTTCTCACTTCTTTCTCTCCTATGCCTTTGTAGATTTTCCCACTATAAGGAAACATTCTTTTTTAGTTTAATTGCAGCTAACTCGACTCACCTGTCCTCTGGTATGTCCTTATACTCGAAGATTTGTTCGATTGATTACATCCAGTCAATAAATTCATCGGGGTCCATGTCTCCCTCGAACTCTAGGAGGTCCATCTTGATGCCAAAGT
>JXCR01023050.1:50569-61212 GCA_002079205.1 Phalaenopsis hybrid cultivar
CATATGTGTAGAATTTTAATTTAATATCCCAATATTAATGTGTGATATTTATTGCATAAGTGATTTGGGATTACAACCTAAAGAATTGAAGAAGGCCCTAAAGTTGGGATTCATAACATTGCTCTATAGATAAGGTGACTAGATAAGCATTCTTATTTTACCGAATATTTGTTATAAAAAGCCTAAAAAATAATTTGATGACGCCTACATTAAATTATCAANAAGGCCCTAAAGTTGGGATTCATAACATTGCTCTATAGATAAGGTGACTAGATAAGCTTTCTTATTTTACCGAATATTTGTTATAAAAAGCCTAAAGAATAATTTGATGACGCCTACATTAAATTATCAATCCCTGGTCTGCCATAGAAAAGATTGGTTTGATCAAGAAAAAGAAATTTGTGATTATCATTTTGTCACTTCAAAATCATCTGGAAACAAGTCATGTCAATTGCACTTATAGTGCTTCAAGGACATTTTAAAAATAAATAAATAAATAAATAAAAATAGAAGAAATTTTTTATGGCTGAAAAATTAATAGTTGAACAAATTGAATAGCACAAGAATACTCAAATGTAAAAANAATATAAGAAATTTTTTATGGCTGAAAAATTAATAGTTGAACAAATTGAATAGCACAAGAATACTCAAATGTAAAAAATGTTTCTTGAAATTTTTATGATTTTTTTTAAAAAAATTTCCCTAGTATTTTTTTATTTTGATTTGTTCTTTTATAATTTACTTTTTTTTTTATTTCTCCAAAAAATATATTAAACTATCAAGAAAATGCCTCGGCCTCTTGCTAGATGTGTGCGCGTGTGTGTAAGCCACAACTTGTGCGNAAAAAAAATTTCCCTAGTATTTTTTTATTTTGATTTGTTCTTTTATAATTTACTTTTTTTTTATTTCTCCAAAAATAGATTAAACTATCAAGAAAATGCCTCGGCCTCTTGCTAGATGTGTGCGCGTGTGTGTAAGCCACAACTTGTGCGCGTGTGTGTGCCTCGGCCTGCGATCATAGGCTCTTTAGGGATGACAGATCAAGCCAATTAGAAAAAAATTGTAGCATATATTTTTTGGTCAAGTGATCAACAGCTCAAAAGAAACTTATGGATTCCTCAACCGTATCAATTGCTTAAGAGAATTCAAGAGAGATGCACGTTATTACCTAACTGTGAAGAAAGACCAATCATGTATGCGTCCAAGTCATCCTTTCCGTTGCCATCTTGCTTGTTAGAGGCAATTTTCTCTTTCTCATCTGCAAGGACCTTTCTCTTCTCTTCTATTTCACTGGATATAACTTCAATTTTGTCGAGGAGAGTATCAGCTGTTTCAACTGACTGCTGTTCACCAGACTTTTTAACAGATGGCTTCTTTGTGCGATCATAAAACTCATCATCATCACTGCAAAAAGAGAAGACTCAATGAAAGGGAATATACAAACAAACAAAGCCTTTCTACAAAGTTCAGATTGTATTTGTACAAATTGGATTCACTAATCAATAATAGTTTTGAAATGACTCACAAAAAAAGCTAAATTAGCTGCAAATTCATTATTACACTCATCCCTTGACAGTCATCTACGTAGAAGCTATTCCATGAGAGGCGATGCTTACTAGTATTAATTTAATCTCTTTNTATTTGAAACAAAAAATTAAGCTATAATCTTCCACTTTGTGCTTAGAGCAGCCCCGTTATCCTTGGCATCAATTTTTGAAGTCAAATTTATGTTTTCTTAAAGATCACAAAAAACCCATGTATGGTAAGTGTATCCATATGGCGACACTCAAATCTTTTGCTAGTAAAGCCATGGCTGCCTCCTAGTTTGGTGATTAGCCTGATTGTGGCTTCATCATATTATATTATGGTTATGGACCAAACTAGGATGTTTGCTTGTGGCTAAATTTACAAGTTGTGAACTATAAGGCTCACTCAATAAGGTATAATGCGCTTACGTAAAGTTGGCTTAACTTCTGTTTATTTGGCAAGCTTTCACCTTGTTCTCCGAAATATCCTTGAA
This sequence comes from Phalaenopsis hybrid cultivar, assembly GCA_002079205.1. Classification (NCBI taxonomy): domain Eukaryota; kingdom Viridiplantae; phylum Streptophyta; class Magnoliopsida; order Asparagales; family Orchidaceae; genus Phalaenopsis; species Phalaenopsis hybrid cultivar. The sequence continues at coordinate 52,590 of JXCR01023050.1, forward strand.
TGAGTGGTGGTACTTCGGTCAGGTTGGGCCAACTAAATCCTTTGACTAATCAAATTAGGTTTGATGACAACACGGGATGATAAANTTGTTTATTTGGCAAGCTTTCACCTTGTTCTCCGAAATATCCTTGAATGAGTGGTGGCTTCGGTCAGGTTGGGCCAACTAAATCCTTTGACTAATCAAATTAGGTTTGATGACAACACGGGATGATAAAATCATGGATTCTTGGTCTTCTTTGTTGTTACTCACTATTCATTTTGAGGTGGTAGTGGTATGTCCTTCTTTCTCTAATACAAGATAGCTGATCTAAAGAAAAGCACCTTAGGACTTATTCTTAATTGATAGTTCTCTCTCGTAATTAGAAGGGATAATTAACATTGGATGGACACCTTGAACTAGATTATAAAATTTTCGAAAGGAGGTTTTTTTTGGGTCTTATCCTATGAAACATGGACACAAACTCGAAGGCACGGACACTACACGATACGGTGACACAACATAATTGAAAAAAACTATGGCACAACACGTTATGGACATGTTTTTATATTTAATAAATTATTAATATAAAATATATATTTTCTCATTATTCTGTAGTAAAAATATTACAAAAATTATGCAAGAATTAAATTTAACTTCATTTAATTTTTAAAATTAGTTATAATATGTTTCAAAAGAATTCATTCAACTTATAGTCTAACTTATCTACTAAAACTTAAAAAATCTTATGATTACAAAGAGGGAAAATGCTCGGATTCGACGAATATTGAACGCACCTTCGATGCTAGATTTTGATGAATGTTAGAGGGAGCTTTAACAAGATGATAGATGGGGCGGTTTCGACTATGAAGTATAATTAAGAATATACATNGCATGGACACAAACTCGAAGGCACGGACACTACACGATACGGCGGCACAACATAATTGAAAAAAACTATGGCACAACACGTTATGGACATGTTTTTATATTTAATAAATTATTAATATAAAATATATATTTTCTCATTATTCTGTAGTAAAAATATTACAAAAAGTATGCAAGAATTAAATTTAACTTCATTTAATTTTTAAAATTAGTTATAATATGTTTCGAAAGAATTCATACAACTTATAGTCTAACTTATTTACTAAAACTTAAAAAATCTTATGATTACAAATAGGGAAAATGCTCGGATTCGACGAATATTGGATGCTCCTTCGATGCTAGATTTTGATGTATGTTAGAGGGAGCTTTAACAAGATGATAGATGGGGCGGTTTCGACTATGAAGTATAATTAAGAATATACGTNATGCAAAACATTGTATCTTTATTCTAAGATAACTTAAGATTTACATTAAATTTTTTATAACAATTAGTGCATAAGTTACTTGAAAGTAGGTGTTGGTAATAAATTATTGAAATCTTTATTTTAAAAGCAGACATGTGCTTTGAAGAAATACATTTCAATGAGAAGCAAAATAACAAGATGAATATTTTGTCCGGCGATGATTGAAACATGCACACAACTTTTGTCTGTTTTGATGTATTCATTATATCTAGAGATGCCCCAAAATAAGCTTTTTGGTGCCCAAAGCCATGTGAGAAACTTGTGTGGAAGGTAAGCTTCAAAACATTAAGCTTAAACTAGTAACTTTCAACCATTTTGGGAGAGCTTAGCTTTGAAGAACTTCAAAGCGATTTAAAAAAAAAAAAAATCGCATCTAAATCATATGGTAATGTTCTTACCGAAGCATTCATGTTTCTTAGCACCCATTTGGCTGNCGGAGAGCTTAGCTTTGAAGAACTTCAAAGCGAGTTAAAAAAAGAAAAAATCGCATCTAAATCATATGGTAATGTTCTTACCGAAGCATTCATGTTTCTTAGCACCCATTTGGCTGCTTAAGTCTCAAATTACATTTTGCAAAATGATAAATTTTTTAAATGCTCTTTGAACGCCAGAAGTACTCTAACAATCCTCTCAAATATAGTAATTCAACTAATAATCAATTATGACCTTAGTTGAATATTCGATATTTTATTATAGATAATCTATAGTTTATTTACGTTGGTAGGTTTATGCAAGCCCTCCTGGNGCATTTTCTGTGGGTGCTCTCTCCATGGGGTAGTTTTTGTTGAATTTTTCAAAGGAGAAGGTATTCTCGGATTTTAAATTTGATAGGTTTGTCAACATTATGGCATCAAGGTATATTCCTGGGAAACCTTTGTTTATTTATTTACTGTTATATTGTTCATCTTGTAACTAGATGTTTTTTTGCCAATGATTCTTAGCTCTATTTTTTTGTCAGTCATATCTAATCTTCTTATGGTCACTGTTCATGAAACAGTAATTGATAGGACTTTACAAATGGAGAAGAACTTATCTGATTTAGAAGCAGAGCTGAAAAGGATAAAATATCTATTAAAAATTGCTGACCCAAGTGGAGAAGCTACTCGAAAAAGAANAAATTCTACTACACACACACACACACACACACACATATATATAGTTGTGTGTGTGCATGCGCGCACTAATTTGCTTGCTTAGAGGGTAGTTCTTGATTGTCTTTGATTTCAGATATCTACCTCTGGCGTTTCTCCCTTTTGAGGGTTGTCTCCAACAGCGAGAAGATGCTCCAGCTGTAACTCATCTGAGATGGTGATTATCTCTGCTTGTTTCTTTCCCTTCCTGTTGCCGCANGAATTCTACTACACACACACACACACACATATATATATAGTTGTGTGTGTGCGTGCGCGCACTAATTTGCTTGCATAGAGGGTAGTTCTTGATTGTCTTTGATTTCAGGTATCTACCTCTGGCGTTTCTCCCTTTTGAGGGTTGTATCCAACAGCGAAAAGATGCTCCAGCTGTAACTCATCTGAGATGGTGATTATCTCTGCTTGTTTCTTTCCCTTCCTGTTGCCGCAAACCATTCCTGTACCAGTCCTGCTGCCATTAGCCACCCTTGCACCTTCCCTGTTGCCATTAGCCACCCCTGCACCCTCCTGCTATGGTCTAGGCTCTTTCGACCCCTTCCCCGTTGCCGTCCAATTTGTCCGACACCCCACCTCCTGCTGCCCGCCTCTCGAGTCCCCTCTCCAGAAGTTCTACCGCAGTTCCCAACCTTTCCACACCTGTTGTTGCCTCCCTACTCTCCACTAACCTGCTGGTTACATTTTCGCAAGCATCGATGTCTAGCTGTTGACCAACCTACAACCATTCCATACCTTTCATATCAGCCGCCACTGCTTCTCCTCGCTGTAGTTGGGGTCTTTGTTTGTGTGTTGTTGTATTCTAACACTATTTGACATAATGAAATTCTGCTCTTCATAGCAGGTTTTGGGATAACTTCGGTATCATTTAGTATCAGAGCTAACCTAACCCTAGTCCATCCTAGGATTTCCCAGCATCCGCTCCCACCCAATGACACAGGCGCTAAATGTGCCCTGAATCTTCAAGGCACTTCATTACCGCAGGACAAAGGACCCGCAAAGCTTAGCGGAACAGCGGGGCAGAACAGGATAGTGATCCCGTGTAAAGGAGAAGGAAGTGGATTGCGAACCCTTGCGATCCAGAGGATGATTTGAGTATCTTCCACACCTGTCTTCTTCTGAAAGAGTTTTTCTTTTGGATTCTTCTTACCTTCTCACTCCCCTTCCTTTTGTGTAGAAGTAGGAGCTATAAATAGTTGTCCCTTATGAGTANGAAGGAGAAGGAAGTGGATTGCGAACCCTTGCTATCCAGAGGATGATTTGAGTATCTTCCACACTTGTCTTCTTCTGAAAGAGTTTTTCTTTTGGTTTCTTCTTACCTTCTCACTCCCCTTCCTTTTGTGTAGAAGTAGGAGCTATAAATAGTTGTCCCTTGTGAGTAGGAGGCAATTCGAGTGTAGTTGTCTTCTAATCTACTGTGTAGAGTCTCTTCCCACTTGTTAGGATTGTATCCGACGACAAGTGCTTCTGTTGTATCATGCTCCGAGGTGGTGTTGTAAACTTCCAATCTCCTTCACTTCTTCTCACCGAACCCTTTTACTACCTCTCCCCTAGCTGCTTCCACCCCCATATGCCTCCACCACTCTACTGTCACTCCTACTTCACAACCTTGTTGTCCTACCTACCATACAGCCAACCAAACATCATCACAACTTACCAAACAACCACCTGACCTTTCCCATCTTGCCTTACCACCCCGCCGACACTATCATCGCCTTCTGTCATCTTCCTACATCCCAAACCCGGGATTCACCTATTATTGTACTTCATTTCTATTTGAGTCCAGTTGTAATCCTATTTTTATCAATAAGTTTTGTTTTTGTTCCACCGTTCTTCTTACTAGTTCTGGTATAATTTGGTATCAGAGCTAGCCCAACCCTAGTCACATCCTAGGATCTTCTAGCATCCGCCCCTACCCAAGCCACCTCCATCAAATTTTTTCATGTCGATTCTCAACGCTAACCATGCAACCGCAAAGTACGCCGGACTCGACCCGTGAAGAGATTCAACGAAAAATTCATCGTCTACAATAGAGACTAGTAGAGCTGGATGACGGAAACCAAGAAGAGGTTACCTTTGACTGTTATCAAGAGAGTGAAAGAGAAAATAAAGACAAGGAGATGAATTCGTTCCACAGGGAAGGTCACAGTGACGAGGAATATCGACCACGCCGTTTTGATATCCAATATCAAAAGATTCCAAGAGAAGATGCCCCTTATGGAGGTTAGTGGGACTTTGGCATCAAGATGGACCTCCTAGAGTTCGAGGGAGACATGGACCCCGATGAATTTATTGACTGGATGTNAATTCCAAGAGAAGATGCCCCTTATGAAGGTTAGTGAAACTTTGGCATCAAGATGGACCTCCTAGAGTTCGAGGGAGACATGGACCCCGATGAATTTATTGACTGGATGTNGTTTAACATGAGATAGAAGCTGTGGTTCAGGGTGATAGATTGACTCAGGATTACTCTATAGAATTAGAACAGTTGTGACAGGATCTTGATCACTTCCCACTTATGTCGAGCTGTGGCAATCTGGGGTACAAGAATGGAGAAATCCTTGCACAGTTGAGGACTATACAGTTTCTGGCTCATCTAAACCAGACCTTTGATCAGAGCAGATCGTTTCTCCTAGCCCATGCGACTATTCACACACTAGACGAGGCCATTGTTGTGATAATATATGAGGAGAGTCACATGAAGCTACACTCTGACCGAGTAGTTTTTCTGGTGCACGATCAGTATTGACTGTTGCAAGCTAAGGTACTCTAGGTATCCTGGGGGAGACTTGCAAATGCTATAGTTGTAGTGAAGTTTGTCATCTAAGCAGGGCGTGTCCTAAGCTACATAAGGAGAGAGACAGGTGGACGTGGCTAAGATAGAGGTCATGGTCGTGGTCGTGACGGCTGGAAATGTGGAAGAGAGGCTACCGGGCAAATCTGATGATAACAGAGGACAAGTGGGAGACATTTATGATCTTTACTAGTGAGGATCATGAGTGTATGGAGCTGTTAATGTGGAAGCAGAAAGCAACAGGAGATGGAGCTGAGGATGTTTCAAATCCATCGACATCAAGGGGTAATATTGCCACTTATGCTTACTTCAATAAAGGTACCGGTGGCACACTTGTTATTACATTTTTTTTTTCACCACAAAATCATCAGAATGGATCATGTATTCTGGTGTTCTTGTCACATGATGGGTATTGCCGGAGTGTTCTCTTCATATACTAATCTAACAGTACCGGAGAATATACAGACCGTTGATTGTACATCACAACATGTAGTTGGTAAGTGAAATATACTAATCATATGATCTTGTCCAATGTTTTGCATGCTCATTTTCAATAAATCTCTTATTCATTAGTAACATTATTTTCCAGTTAAAATNCATTGCCACTTATGCTTACTTCAATAAAGGTACCGGTGGCACACTTGTTCTTACATTTTTTTTTTTCACCACAAAATCATCAGAATGGATCATGTATTCTGGTGTTTCTTGTCACATGATGGGTATTGTCGGAGTGTTCTCTTCATATACTAATCTAGCAGTACCGGAGAGTATACAGACCGTTGATTGTACATCACAACATGTAGTTGGTAAGTGAGATATACTAATCATATGATATTGTCCAATGTTTTGCATGCTCATTTTCAATAAATCTCTTATTCATTAGTAACATTATTTTCCAGTTAAAATGTGTTGTTTCTTTTGATATTCCTCAAGTGATCTTACAAGAGAAAGGGACGAGCCAGCCACTTGGGACTAGAACGTGGCATAGAAGTCTTTGGTACTTAAACCGATAAGAAATGGACTCAGCTCTGACACCCATGGTGGAAATTGTTGCAGTAGTAGAATATGGGNGAAGAGAAAGGGACGAGCCAACCACTTGGGACTAGAACGTGGCATAGAAGTCTTTGATACTTAAACCGATAAGAAATGGACTCAGCTCTGACACCCATGGTGGAAATTGTTGCAGTAGTAGAATATGGGAGGAAAATCGAGGAAGTGTTATCGCTACATCACAGACGTATAGGACATTCTAGTCTTAGTTTACTAAGTCGGTTGTGTCCATCAATTTATGAAACGACAAATAAGGAGAAACTGGTGTGATGCTTATGAGTTTGGTCGATGATGTAAATGTACTACACTTCACACTTCAATAAAGGTATTACTCATCAATTATTTGTATATATATATATATATATATATACATATTGATGATTAGTATTTTTTAAAAAATTAATTAACTACAATGCTACAAAGTTTTATATTCAATTAAAAGTATTAATTAAGAAAATAGAATAAAAATTATTAATTTAAATTCAAATGTTGCTTTAATATAAACAATAATTTTTAAATCTTGCCCCAATCTTTAACATCTTATGGCTACGTCATTAGGGTTGCCAAAACGACTCTTTGTTCGTGAACAACTCATGTTCGGCTCCCTTAGCAAACGAGTTGAACATGAACACACTTTTTGATCTCGAAATATAAACAAGTCGAACATGAGCGAGCCTTGCNTCAATCTTTAACATCTTATGGCTACGTCATTAGGGTTGCTAAAACGACTCTTTGTTCGTGAACAACTCATGTTCGGCTCCCTAAGCAAACGAGTTGAACATGAACACACTTTTTGATCTCGAAATATAAACAAGTCGAACATGAGCGAGCCTTGCCAAAATGACTCTTTGTTCGTGAACAACTCATGTTCAACTCACTAAGCAAATGAGTTGAATACGAATACATTTTTTAATCTGGAAATATAAACAAGCCGAACACGTGTTCGGCTCGTTCACACCCCTACACAGCACCCCACCACTTCCTTGTCGTCCCACTCCCCCAATCCTCAAACCGCCCACTAAATCCCTCCCAACCTGCCATATAGCCACCAGCCCTTCCCTTCCCCTTGCCATTTTGCCGACGCCCCCACTTCTCTCGGATCTTCACTTCTAGTCCTAGCCGGAGATTGGGGTTGATGTACTTTCTTTTCAGTTTGTCGTGGTTGTAACCCTAATTCAATTGCTTAATAAATCTTTTACTTCCAGTATCATTTATGGTGATTAGTGTTATCTTTGTTTTTTTTTTAGTTTTTTTTGCGTTGAATATATTATTTGAATGAATTCTATTAACTATATTTATGCTCTTATTAAAATTAACATTATCTAAAGAATAAGGCGCTATTTGACTAGTCAATGATTTATAATTCAGTGTAAAGTATCTGACTTAATATTATGGCAGGTATATATGATTAGGACTTTGCACTTATGCTTTCTTTTTTTCTTGAGATTCAGTGTATAATTTGGAGATTAGAACTCTTTTCTTGATTAATGTCATTCCTGAAGTGATTCTACAGTGAATGTGCGGTTGGGGCCACGTGAAGGTTTGTTGTGGGATGCCATTTTAATAGGTTTAAAATTTCAATGACTGCACAGATATTACAAAATACTAACTGAAAATGTACTGCACAAATCAGCTGAAGGAAATGTATTCATTGAAATTGCTCCCTTTTTTTTATATTGACCAGCTTCTTAGGAAATGGAAAAATAAAAAATAAAAAAATTGTCTTTAACTTCAAATTGCTGTAATTATCTGTCATTACTATCTACATGAGCCAGACCTTGTTTTCTTGCAGTAGAATCAAATCACGGGATTATCTTCCCTCATTGTATTTTGATTTTTGCTGCTGTCCGCTGCCATAAAGTCCAATTTTTGTTGATTCATTTTCAAGTTATTTTAATCCTGTTTGCACCCCAAAATTTGTCTTCTATAACTATTCCTGTCATTTGTCCAGAAACAGAGAATCATACATTCGTTCTTATTTTTTTTATGCTGTAGAGACCAATTTTCTTCTTGGAAGAAACGCCTTTTGCAGATTTAGTCGTGAATTAATCTTATTTTATTTAACATGTTCTGAATCTTTCATTGGATATTTTGCTGTTAATTTTTTGGGAAATTTATGCTTCACACAAATCTGTATGTTTACATATCTCACACCTGAACTTTTTCATATTTACATACATATCACTTTAGTGCTTTAAATCTATGCATGAAAAGGTGGATCTAACTTTTAAAATGTGTTCATGGTGCTAAATTTTTTGTTTTTGTGCAATTGTGTGCTATTTATGTAAATGCCCTTAATATTTTTT
>JXCR01023050.1:73174-84155 GCA_002079205.1 Phalaenopsis hybrid cultivar
AAATATCATAAATTTATTTATATATAATTATTTTAAATTATTTTATATTTCGAACAATAACGATTCGAACACGAACGAACGTATCACTGTTCGTGTTTGGTTCGTTTAACTAACTGAATGAAAAAAGTTTGTTCACGTTCGTCTCATTTACTTATCGAACGAATTGAACACAAACTCATTGATGAACCGGACACGAATTGTTCACGAACAACGAACTTTTTTGACAGCCCTAAGTACATATAGACCACTCAAAACACTGATATTTATAAATTAATCATGTGAGTGATNAATAACGATTCGAACACGAACGAACGCATCACTGTTCGTGTTTAGTTCGTTTAACTAACTGAACAAAAAAATTTTGTTCACGTTTGTCTCATTTACTTATCGAACGAATCGAACACGAACTCATTGACGAACCGAACAGGAACTGTTCACGAACAACGAGCTTTTTTGGCAGCCCTAGTCATTAATGAGATGTCAATTTCATCACGGGTGTCAGGCGAGTCATAAATGGGTATAGGCAGTGATATGTCAGTCTGCTTTGTTCTGTCGTGCAGACAAACTCGAAGAGTTATTCACCAAAACTCGTCGGTATAGCTCTAAAGTATCTACTCATTTCCACCTCCTTCACTCACCCCATACGATTTCTTTTGAATTGTATGGATTGGTAAACTATATGGGACCCGACATCCTAAAAGGAATCAACATTATAACAAATAAAAGTAAATATAACTATTACTTATCAAATAAAATAAAAAATAATATTTAATAAAATCCAAAGAAATTGAAATCTTATTTTTTTGCTTGTTACATAGAGCAATATTATCACTGTCATTTTAATTGAAAATTTAAAATAATAAATTATTTAAATCAAATTTATTAAAATATCCTAATTAAATTTATTGGCACAAAAGCATGTTAAGAGGATGAGAACATAGCCGTACAGAGGTTTAGAGAATCAGTACTATTTAATTAAACTTTCATGCATGAAAAGAATTGAAGAATTGCTATACTCACAAGCTCATGCGCTAACATATTTAAAATATAGATGTGGCTTACATGCATGACACATAATTCTTACATATTTATATAGTTACTGCTTAAATATTTCATGTACATACATATCCTTGGGCAGAACGGGCATTAACTTTGAGAATGACCACCAAATATATATATATTTTTAAATATAATAATATAATATATATCTAGGTGGAGTGGGAGTAGGGGTGTAAACGAGCCGAACACGAGCGATCGCAGTCTCTGCTCATGCTCGGCTCGTTTATATTTTGAGCTCAAAAAGTTTGTTCGTGTTCGGCTCATTTGCTTAGCAAACCGAACACAAGTCGTTCACAAGCAAAGAGTCGTTTTGACAACCAAATCACATAGCCATAAGATGTTAAGTTTTGGGGAAAAATTTAAAACATCATTTGAATCTAATTTAATAATTTTTATTCTATTTTCTTAATTAATANAGAGCGAGCCCAGTCTCTGCTTATGCTCGGCTCATTTATATTTTGAGCTCAAAAAGTGTGTTTGTGTTCGGCTCGTTTGCTTAGCGAGCCGAGCACGAGCCGTTCACGAATAAAGAGTCGTTTTGACAACCCTAATCACATAGCCATAAGATGTTAAAGACTGGGGCAAAATTTAAAACATCAGTTGAATCTAATTTAATAATTTTTATTCTATTTTCTTAATTAATACTTTTAATTGATTATAAATCGTTGTAGTCTTGTAGTCAATTAATTTTTTAAAAAAATACTACTCATATATATATGATTGATTAGTAGTATTTCAAGCCAAAACGAGCCGAACACGAACGAACAAATATTTGTTTGTATTCGACTTGTTAACTTAGCGAACGAGCCGAACATGAGCTTCTTAATGAGCCGAACACAAGTGTTCGCGAACAACGAGCCGTTTTGACAGCCCTAAGTGGTAGGGCTCAGACTTATTAAATTACATAAATCACATAAAAATATATTAAATTTTACAAAATGTAGATAAATTGCAATATTTACAAAAATGCTGGATTTTTTTTTATTAAATTAATAATAGAACTATAAAAAATGAGCTCTAATGGTTGAAAGAGAGATTTTTCTTAATCATCCCTTTTACTCCGAGATTAACTCTCGGAACTTGTACTTAATGTAATTTTTCTAATATTAAGGCTAACATTCCACCATTAGCGCTAAATTACAAGTAATTAAGGGGGTAAATGCTATTTTAACTTGTTAGGGCTTTTGGGATTTGGACTGAGGTTGGGAGCACCATAATCCGGTGCTCAGGTCTCAAGGAATATATATATATATATATATATTACTTTAAAATCAAGTCATATTAATGGTAAAGTGTATATTTTATAAAAATATCAATATTTGAAATATGACATATAATCAATATTTGAAATATGTAATTTTTTTTTTAATTTTTGTGAAATATATAATTTTTTTAGCTAGATAATAATACTTTTGATGTCATATGAAAAATTTGGTAGTTGAATATAAAAATGTATAGGTGTTAGAAATGTAAAAACGTAGGAATTCGGTGGTATGTATGTAAATACACCCATTGCACAAGAATAGCAAATTGGAACAAGTCATCTTCCTTAATAGATTGGTCAGAGTCGTCTTTTCGAACTCTAAAATGGGAAAAATTATTCTATACGGATCGGTCACCGCACGCAGCTTGCGTGCCGGTGTCCGATCCAGACCGTAGATCACCTGATCTACGGTCCCGATGTATTTCGGTGGGTCTTACCTAAATTTTTTTTTATATAAAAAAAACGGAAATAATCCTGACCGTAGATCACCGTGATCTACGGCCAGAATCGGACACCGCATGCAGAGATGCATGCGGTGNAATAATTTCTTAATTTTTTAAATTTAGGCTCAAACAATCTTCATAAAAGACAACTGTTTAATTTTAAAATAAATTAGAAAATAATTATCTTCTTGATTTTACGGCATTGTTATGATTATTTATGTTTTACATAAATAATTAAAAAATCATTGTTTTATTTTTAAAAATATTTTTATGTTAAATTAAAATATTTAGACATGAAAATTTTAAATTTTGATGCAAAAATCTTTTTGATTTAATGTTGATTTTAAAATAGTCATGAATAATCTTTTATAAACTTCTGATGAAATTAATTAATTAATTAATTATATAATTTATATTTTTAAAATAGAAATATTTATATACATATCTCTTAATTCCTATGTGTTTAGTATTTACACCTAACTTTTAATTTTTATATTTGACATATAATCAATATTTGAAATATGTATTTTTTTTATTTTTATTTTTGTGAAATATATAATTTTTTTAGCTAGATAATAATACTTTTGATGTCACATGAAAATTTTAGTATTTGAAATGTAAAAACGTAGGAATACGGTGGTATTTATGTAAATACACCCATTGCACAAGAATAACAAATTGGAACAAGTCATCTTCCTCAATAGATTGGTCAGAGTCATCTTTTCCAACTTTAAAATGGGCGTTTCTTTGGGCTATTTACATAATTTACACATATAGCACATCATTTTTATGTATTTACATATCTCATGCCTGAATTTTTGAAACTATTCTTACTTTTTAAAAGTGAAATACACATTTTTATATGAATATGAAATTACAGGACTGAGATATGTAAATACATAAAATTTAGGTGCTATTTATGTAAATTTCCCTTTTGGGTGCTATTTCTGTAAATATTTATTTTCAATACAAGGTTTATTAAAAATAGCATCATCTTAATTTAAAAAAAAATGAAATACACCTTCTCATGCATACATACGTAAAATGAAATGTACGTAAAAATTGAAGTTGAGGTGTAGATATGTAAATATATAGGAATGGAGTGGTATATATGTAAATCTTCCTAAGCGTTCTATACAGGTAAACCATACAAAATCACCAATGACAATATGTAAATCAAAGTTTGCATCAGGAATATATTGCTGCAGCACATCACATACATCTTCATACATATCATTACAAGTCAAAAAAATATATTACAGCTTCCAAAAAAAGCTCTCAAACTCTCTTAAAAATTAATAATATGAATGAAATGGCCTACAAACTTGAATAAATAAACAAATAATTTATTTTTAAATAGAAATGATACAGCAAAAATTTGAGTGTACATGAATGATCTGTATACAACCTGAGAAAAGAAAAAAATGAGCTTTTCCCCCTCTATTATGGAGCCAAAATAACCCAAAATGGCTGAGAATTGCAGCTTGAAGTCATCCAAATAAGGCTTCTGCTTCTTCCAATTCTTCAGATTTTGGTTTACCTTTCGGCCGACCACATTGCTTAGCATTCTTGCTATTTAGGAGCTTCACCGCGGCGGCCAATGTTATTGATTTCGGCTTCATACTCTGCAAATATGATTCAAAAAGTGCAATTAAAAAAAAAAATTAAGTAAAACTAAATAAGTAAACATTAGGGGGCTCCTTGTTAAATTGTAGAGCCTAATATCCATGATTTATGCTCATTTTGATTATTTGTGGGTCATCTTATGCTAGTAGTAGAGAAATTATGGGCGGTAATATGCATCAATCAAATTATTATAGTGAAATCTACAGCGTGAGAGACANTTAAGTAAACATTAGGGGGCTCCTTGTTAAATTGTAGAGCCTAATGTCCATGATTTATGCTCATTTTGATTATTTGTGGGTCATCTTAAGCTAGTATTAGAGAAATTATGGGCGGTAATATGCAGCAATCAAATTATTATAGTGAAATCTACAGCATGTGAAACATGATGTGATCATTAATTGGATGGGCCTGTGAAAAAATTCTAATGTTTTTGCATGTTGATTTTTCATTTTTGTTTTTTAANATGAGAGACATGATGTAATCATTAATTGGATGGGCCTGTGAAAAAATTCTAATGTTTTTGCATGTTGATTTTTCATTTTTGTTTTTTAAAGATTTCATTTATTTACCCACAGTTCTATTGCATAATGATCAAAAGCGAAGAATATTTAAATAAAATACAAGATATGTACATAACACAAACTATAAAATAACAATCAAATTCATTGTTCNGTGAGAGACAAGATGTAATCATTAATTGGATGGGCATGTGAAAAAATTCTAATGTTTTTGCATGTTGATTTTTCATTTTTGTTTTTTAAAAGATTTCATTTATTTACCCACAGTTCTATTGCATAATGATGAAAAGAGAAGAATATTTAAATAAAATACAAGATATGTACATAACACAAACTATAAAATAACAATCAAATTCATTNTTTAGCCACAGTTCTATTGCATAATGATCAAAAGAGAAGAATATTTAAATAAAATACAAGATATGTACATAATACAAACTATAAAATAACAATCAAATTCATTATTCATCACAAGAAAAAAAAAAAGGTTTCATGCTTTTTTGGTCAAATATTCTACTACTTTTAATCATTAGATATATATCTCAAATTGAAGCACAACGAGAGCTTTGTATGAATTAAAAATAAATTAAGAATAAAGTTCACATTGAAATGAGTTCCTACAAAATACAGTAATAATAAAACCATGAATTATAGGATTTGTGCTGGTTGAAAGTGTTTTCAAAACCATTTGGTCAAAACCACTGGTTTAGCAATTAACACGAAAGAACACTTCCCCTACCATTATCAACTACTCAATTCTTATATATTTACATATATAACACTGAACTTTACTTCTTACATTTATATCACCCAAATCATTCATATAACATCAAAAAAATACCACTATTTTAACTTTCAAAAGTGAAATATATCATTTAAGGTGGCATATATGTAAAAATTGAAGTTAAGATGTAAGATACGTACATATGTAGGAATTAAGTGGTATGTATGCAAATCTTCCTTAGGAAAAAAAAAAAGAGAGTAAACCTTGGGCACTTGAGATACTGTCCGCCGATGCTTGATTGAGAAGCCAATCCNATACCACTATTTTAACTTTTCAAAAGTGAAATATATCATTTCATGCATAAGTAAGGTGGCATATATGTAAAAATTGAAGTGAAGATGTAAGATACGTAAATATGTAGGAATTAAGTGGTATGTATGTAAATCTTCCTTAGGAAAAAAAAAATAGAGAGTAAACCTTCGGCACTTGAGACACTGTCCGCCGATGCTTGATTGAGAAGCCAATCCTCGAGTGTTTAAGGAAAATAGGATGCCCATCGTCTGGGTGGTTTCCCTATTTTTTTCCCCCCAAAAAAAGAATTATTAATAAAGATTTATTTCCACAAGTAAATCAGAGTAAAAAAAACAAAATTAAAATTAAAATTAAGATTAATAATAATAATAATAATAATAATAAACAAAATAATAATAATGATAATAATAATAATAGTAATAATAAAATAATAGTAATAATAGTAAAAAGAGTAATATTAGTAATAAGAGTAGTAATAGTACTGGTAGTAATAATAGTAATAATAGTAATAATAGTTGTATTAATAATAGTAGCAATAATAGTAGTAATAATAATAATACTAATAGTAGTAATAGTAGTAGTAGTAGTAGTAATAGTAATAGTAGCAATAGCACTATTAGTAGTAATAGTAATAGTAGTAGTAGTAATAGTAGTACTAATAGTAGTAGTAGTAATAATAGTAATAGTAGTAGTGGTAGCACTATTAGTGATAGTAGTAGTAGTAATAGTAGTAGTAGTTGTAATACTAGTAGTAGTAGTAGTATTAGTAGTAATAGTAAAAGTAGTAGTAGTAATATTAATAGTAATAGTAGCAGTAATATTAATAATAATAGTAATAGTTGTAGTAATAATAGTAGTACTAGTAGTAGTAATAGCAATAGTAGTAGTAGTAGTACTATTAGTAGTAATAGTAGTAGTAATAGTAGTAGGAATAGTAGTAATAGTAATGGTAGTAATGGTAGTAATAGTAGTAGTAGTAATACTAGTAATAGTAGTAGTAGTAGTAATAATAGTAATAGTAGTAGTAGTAGTACTAATAGTAGTAGTAGTAATAGTAAAAGTAGTAGTAGTAATATTAATAATAATAGTAGTAGTAATATTAATAATAATAGTAATAGTGATAGTAATAATAGTAGTACTAGTAGTAGTAATAGCAATAGTAGTAGTACTATTAGTAGTAATAGTAGTAGTAATAGTAGTAGGAATAGTAGTAATAGTAATAGTAGTAATAGTAGTAATAGTAGTAGTAGTAATAGTAGTAATAGTAGTAGTAATAGTAGTAATAGTAGTAATAGTAGTAATAGTAGTACTAATAGTAGTAGTAGTAGTAATAGTAGTAGTAGTAGCACTATTAGTAATAGTAGTAGTAATAGTAGTACTAANGTAAATGTAAGATGAGAGCATTGAGATCTGTCGTTCCAAGTCTTCAAATTGCTTTAGCTGTTTTTCTTCTTGGTTCTCTATTAATTAATTTATTGGTGCTATGTATGTAATTATCCCTAATTTATTTCATTATAAATATGCTTATAATGATGAGGCCCCATGAGATTGAGGATATGTTGGTTAAGTTTACTAAAATCTAATTTTTCTTTTGTGGAGCAAATCTAATAATTAAATTGCTTTATTTAACATTATAAACTTTCTTGAAAGCTTTTTATATTTAAAAGCACTTTAAAGTATACTTTGGAGCAATTTATCTATAGTTATAAATTTACATTAAAAGAAAAAATTTTTCATAACCAAGAGTTGGTGGTCTAAAATTTTTTTTTTATATATACTTTATTATTTAAGATTTTACACAATAAAAATCCTAGACACACTATACCATTTTTAAGAAAAAAAAATATACANATATAGTTATAAATTTAAATTAAAAGAAAAAAATTTTCATAACTAAGAGTTGGTGGTCTAAATTTTTTTTTATATATATATTTTATTATTTAAGATTTTACACAATAAAAATCCTAGACACACTATACCATTTTTAAGAAAAAAAAATATACATTTAATTTTAAAAACCTACAAAAAACATTCAAAACATTCGACTTTAAATGAGAATAAAATTTTCTTCTTGCCATTCTATCAACTTTCCAATTTTCATCTCTTGTGCAGTTTTAAATATCTACAATGTTTTAGCCCATTGCATCTGAGAATGGCTCCAAACTGTAATATTTATAATAAGAAGTAGCACAATAATATAAAAGGAAACATGCATCAGAGAACAAGATTAATTATTTAAATCACAAAAAATAGCTTATCTATAAAGAAGAAAGTACCACCACACCTCAGTAACTGAAGACCGTTTTGGCGAACAACCAGTTCTGTCCTCCCCCCGTTGAACATAGTGACCATAAGGACCATTTTTTAAATAAATCTATCAAACCAGAAAGAATGAGGAAGAAATAATAACAGCAGAAAGCAGAAAAAAAAANGTAGTAGTAGCACTATTAGTAATAGTAGTACTAATAGTAGTAGTAGTAGTAATAGTAGTAGCACTATTAATAATAGTAGTAGTAATAGTAGTAATAATAGTAATAGTAGTAGTAGTAGTAATACTAGTAGTAGTAGTACTATTAGTAGTAATTGTAAAAGTAGTAGTAGTAATATTAATAGTAATAGTAGTAGTAATAGTAGTAGTAGTAATAGTAATAGTAGTAGTGGTAATAGTAGTAGTAATAATAATAGTAATATTAATAGTGGTAATAGTAGTAGTAATAGTAATAATAATAATAATAATACATGCTTACCAAATTTATGGGATACTGAAGCAGATCAATAGCATCCTCTAATGTAATAGAGTTGATGTCAGTTCCCTGATAAAAAACTATCAAGAATCAGTTTCTTTATTCAAAGCTAATAATACTCAAAGCAGCAAATAATACAATCAAATGTTTTTTAAATCTCAGTAACAACTTCAGTTCTGTTCTGGGTGATTTGAAGGAGAATCCATTGTTTTTTTCGTATATGAGATGCACATTCTACTAAAATCATTACATAACCACTTCCTCCTGGATCAAAGGTTCTAGCAAAGCTATTTTCTAAAAATTTGTGGAGATATGAGATGCAATAGGAGATAAAACATCACATATCCCCTCCAATTTTTATGGATTAAGATTTCTAACCAGCTTTGTTTACAAATACCCATACCATGAAGTCTTCTATATGGCGCATTAAGACAAATTTGTAAATTGGAATGATTTGTGGTGATTTATGGATTACTTTACATGAAGCATAAAATTATGACTGCATTTGCTTAACAAATATCAAATGTTTGATTTGAGAACAAAATTCTTCAAGCCAAGTAAATTTAATAAAAAATTCAAGGGATTATGCTTGTTTTAAATGTAAGATGAGAGCATTGAGATATGTCATTCCAAGTCTTCAAATTGCTTTAGTTGTTTTTCTTCTTGGTTCTCAATTAATTAATTTATTGGTGCTATGTATGTAATTATCCCTAATTTATTTCAGTATAAATATGCTTATAATGATGGGGCCCCATGAGATTGAGGATATGTTGGTTAAGTTTACTACAATCTAATTTTTCTTTTGTGGAGCAAATCTAATAAATAAATTGCTTTATTTAACATTATAAACTTTCTTGAAAGCTTTTTATATTTAGAAACACTTTAAAGTATACTTTGGAGCAATTTATATATAGTTATAAATTTACATTAGAAGAAAAAAATTTTCATAACTAAGAGTTGGTTTAAAAAAAAAATTTATATTTTTTATTATTTAAGATTTTACACAATAAAAATCAGAGACACACAATACCATTTTTAAGAAAAAAAATATACATTTAATTTTAAAAACCTACAAAAAACATTCAAAACATTCCACTTTAAATGAGAATAAAATTTTCTTCTTGCCATTCTATCAACTTTCCAATTTCATCTCTTGTGCAGTTTTAAATATCTACATTGTTTTAGCCCATTGCATTTGAGAATGGCTCCAAACTGTAATATTTATAATAAGAAGTAGCACAATAATATAAAAGGAAACATGCATCAGAGAACAAGATTAATTATTTAAATCACAAAAAATAGCTTATCTATAAAGAAGAAAGTACCACCACACCTCAGTAACTGAAGACCGTTTTGGCGAACAACCAGTTCTGTCCTCCCCCCGTTGAACATAGTGACCATAAGGACCATTTTTTAAATAAATCTATCAAACCAGAAAGAATGAGGAAGAAATAATAACAGCAGAAAGCAGAAAAAAAAAAG
Organism: Phalaenopsis hybrid cultivar; assembly: GCA_002079205.1. Classification (NCBI taxonomy): domain Eukaryota; kingdom Viridiplantae; phylum Streptophyta; class Magnoliopsida; order Asparagales; family Orchidaceae; genus Phalaenopsis; species Phalaenopsis hybrid cultivar. Next base: position 83,347 of record JXCR01023050.1, read on the forward strand.
ATTTTTTAAGAGAATTGTGAGAAAGAGGATATTAGAAATACAACCTTTTCATTAGAAATGGGACTGTGACCTAACAATTTAGGAGGGAATGACTCTGGTTTTTCAGTATCAATATTCTCTTCATCATCATTGAATAGGGCACCAGCAATAAACCTGCAATCAAGAATTTGTAAGTTCTACTACAGAACATACAATTTTGTGGCAATTTGCAAAAACCAGCACAAGAAGTAATAAGCCGTAAGTTTCTTTTAAAACTGATCAATTGACAATTCTTTTAGGGTTAAGTTACATAGCTAGCACAAAATTCTTTTCCATTTACACCTCACACCTAAACTTCCATATTTACATATATATAACATTGATGCTTTAAACCTATGCCTGAAAAGGTGTATTTCACTTTGAAACAACGGAGGTAGTGCTATATTTGATTTGATATTAAAGATTTGAGTGCCATGGTGTAAATATGAAAATTTAGGTGTGAGATATGTAAAGATATTAGAATTGTGTGTATGTCAATGCCCCTTTTTTTATTGAAAAGCACTTCTCATTAAGTGGAAGAAATGAGCAAAAGAAGGTTTTATGAATAAAAAATAAAGGGGCGTTTACATACATACCACCCATTTCCTATGCATTGATATATCTAACACCTAAACTATGTTTTTTACATTTATACCACCCAAATCTTTCATATCACATCAAAACACCATTTTAACTTCTAAAAAGTGAAATGCAACTTTTCATGCATAGGTAAGGTGGTCTGTATGTAGAAATTGAAGTTCAGATGTCAGATAAGGAAATACATAGGAATT
>JXCR01023050.1:99342-111916 GCA_002079205.1 Phalaenopsis hybrid cultivar
TATATATATATATATATATATATATATATATATATATATATATTTTTAGTTCCTTCAATGGGGCAAGCATATAGGATGGCACTTAATGCCTTAGGTTTAGTCAGCCATGTCGCATTGAGAGTAACTTGCTCCTAAAAGAAAATTTACAACAGCCTTATTTATAGATTTATTCATATCCAATGTTTGGTTCATATAACATACTTATATTCATTATATATCCTAGTTTTCTTTATGTTTCTGTGATTTGTTTATAAATCTTGATCATATCCAATGTTTGGTTCATTTAACATACTTATCTTCATTATATATCCTAGTTTTCTTTATGTCTCTGTGATTTGTTTATAAATCTTGATCAACCATATAAGATAATGGATCCTTTCGAGGCATTCCACCAATAATACTCGACATCTCCAAAATGTTTGTGTGAGTGCTTCATATATTACATCCAAGTTATGGTCATTTTACACTTAATTGTCTCATGGTTTTTCTCAATTATTCTAACTACTCATTCACAACACAACTAAAATTCACAAATCTATGTACTTTTTTTAATATCAATGGAAAGGCTATAAAAGAAAATTTTATTTACAATTCAACTTATAATAATGTCCATTACCTACCAAACATAGGGACTTAATGCATGATGTAACCCTCATAACTTCAAAAAAAAAAAAAAAAAAAAAAAAAAAAACTGCATTTTTGTTCCATGAACCGCAACAAGATGAGCACAATTATAGAAAAAGAAAGTGGCATTTACATACGTACCACCCAGTTCATATGTATTTACATATCTAACACTTAAACCTTACTTTTTACATTTATACCACCCAAATCTTTCGTATCACATCAAAAATACCTCCATTTTAACTTCTAAATAGTAAAATGCATTTCTTCATGCATATGTAATGTGGCATGTATGTAAAAAGTAAATTTTAGGTGTTAGATATTTCAATACATNCGTACCACCCAGTTCATATGTATTTACATATCTAACACTTAAACCTTACTTTTTTACATTTATACCACCCAAATCTTTCGTATCACATCAAAAATACCTCCATTTTAACTTTTAAATAGTAAAATACATTTCTTCATGCATATGTAATGTGGCATGTATGTAAAAAGTAAATTTTAGGTGTTAGATATTTCAATACATAGGAATTGGTGGTCTGTATGTAAATCTTCCAAAAAGAAATGCCTAACTCATAAATACCTTGGGCATAATCTGCTATCATTAGGAATCGAAGCGAATAATATGTGGCCAAATTTTTCCTCCAACATTTTCTCAACCTATAGAGTAACAAAAAAAATACTACATTTCTTAGAAATCCACTAATATATCGGACGAGAGAAGGAATAGGTAGAGATTCATATAGCCAACAAATAATAATTACTTGATGAATGTGAGCATTGCTTGCTAGGTTGCAATATTCAATAAACCGTGTCCAATAATCTCTCAAAAGTCCCTTCCATTCAGTTGTACCGGCAGAAACATTATCAAGCTGATGAAGAAAATGAAAAAAAAAATCAAAATAAGACATGACAATAGGTAATTCAATTATTTCATGGAGATAATATTCAGCATTTCGAAAATAAATAAGAATTTTTGCACTCTTAGTTCAAATCAAAATACCAAATTCGTAAGTATATACCTCAGTCTCCATATCAGCGGTAAAACTATAATTAGTAACTTCTGAAAAATGATGGGAAAGGAATTCTGAGACCTGCCAATAACATAAGAAACCAATTAAAAAGAGATAAATAAGAAAATTAACACCTAACCTAAAGTGATACGTCCCAAAATTCTATGTTGAATTAAGTATTAACGAAACTTTAAGAAAATATGATAGAAAAAAGAAATGTTTTAAAAATTCAAAGGTCGAACTTAAAAGTATATTTACACCACTGAAATAGAAGAGCAATTTAGTAATTAAGTATTTTGTTAAAGAGCAATTTCTTAAGTCCCCAAATGTTTTTTTTCCTTTTTTTTTTTTTTTGAAAAAAAAAGAACCCAAGGATGAACTACTTACCATTCTACCACGAAATTCAGGATGAAGAACTCGATTTTTCATTGTCACATAGCTTNCATAAATAAGAAAATTAACACCTAACCTAAAGTGATACGTCTTGAATTAAGTATTAACCAAACTTAAAGAAAATATGATAGAAAAAAGAAATGTTTTAAAAATTCAAAGGTCGAACTTAAAAGTATATTTACACCACTGAAATAGAAGAGCAATTTTAGCAATTAAGTATCTTGTTAAAGAGCAATTTCTTACGTCCCCAAATGTTTTTTTTTTCTTTTTCTTTTTTTTTTGAAAAGAAAAAGAACCGAAGGATGAACTACTTACCATTCTACCACGAAATTCAGGATGAAGAACTCGATTTTTCATTGTCACATAGCTTCTATCCTGGTAACAGCCAATTCAATCAAAATATTGTATAAAGCATAGTTTCAATCTAATAGATTCAAAAAAACCAAAGAAAAATAATTAAAATGACAGATTCAAACGCTTGTAAAACAAAAAATTATAAAGGATATGTTTTCATTCAAACTATTAAACATCATATGAAAGAATAAATGAAATGCGAAAACCAAGCACAAGAAGATATATGCATTATTATATAAAATTGCAGAGCCTAATAAGACTTGGCAAGCTGTATTTCATGGCCTCAGTTAAAAAACTAAATTGATCCAATGAATAAAAGTTTTAGTCATCGGGATGAGAACCAAATATACAATCAGAAATTGATTCTGAGCTTGGTTTTTAGCCACCGCATAAGAGATAAACAGGAAAATATATATGATACGGGCTACCAAAAGAAAATTATATGTCTTAGTCAAAGATGATATTATGCATTTCTTATTAGTATTACTTCAACACACTGAAATTATATCAATGTAAAAATTCAATTAACATGATATTTACAAGTATGGATATTATAAGCACAGTTGGCCCATAAGAAAATATTACCTGCAGGACNTATTATAAAGGATATGTTTTCATTCAAACTATTAAACATCATATGAGAGAATAAATGAAATGAGAAAACCAAGCACAAGAAGATATATGCATTATTATATAAAATTGCAGAGCCTAATACGACTTGGCAAGCTGTATTTCATGTCCTCAGTAAAAAAACTAAATTGATCCAATGAATAAAGTTTTAGTAATCGGGATGAGAGCCAAATATACAATTAGAAATTGATTCTGAGCTTGGTTTTTAGCCACCGCATAAGAGATAAACAGAACAATATATATGATACGGGCTACCAAAAGAAAATTACATGTCTTAGTCAAAGATGATATTATGCATTTCTTATGAGTATTACTTCAACAACACTGAAATTATATCAATGTAAAAATTAAATTAACATGATATTTACAAGTATGGATATTATAAGCACAGTTGGCCCATAAGAAAATATTACCTGCAGGACTTTCATTATGGATGCATAAGTTGATGGTCGCCCAATTCCAAGTTCTTCTAACTTTTTAACCTAAATATATGATGTTCAAACATAACAAGTCAAAAAACAGTATTTTACACAACGCAATTTCTAGTTTAAACCATGTAACAGAACACAGTACAGGCGCATCATGAAGAAGTAAAACTTATAGACACGAAAACAAAGATAAAAGCTGATAAGAGAAATCACCAAGGCTCCCTCAGAGTATCGTGAAGGCGGTTTAGTATAATGCTGACTAAGATCCACCTTAACCAATGATAACGAATCCTTAACCTACCAATAAAAAACAAAGAGTAAGATGTTGATGTGTTAAGCATCAGGTTAAACTCTACAAATAATATAGATATTTATATGGATGAACTTTTCGCACCAATTGTAGGTAAATAATACTAACTAGAATTGTGTACCCAGACGTAAATACTCTAATAAAAAAAATATGCAAACATGCATAATTATATATGCCAAAAAGAGCAAATGCACATACAATCATATATGTTTATATCTGCGTGCTTACACGTAAATTCATTTTTTTTATAATTAATCCATATGCACATACGGTGGTTGTGATGCATAGATATTTAAAAATGTAGTTGGGAATGTATGTAGATGTGCATTTATAAGTGTACGAAGCAATGTTTGAAGATTATTATCTATATACATGCATGTAATTGAACTTAAAATGGAAGTACACGATAGAAACGCTTGCATATAGAAAAAAGTTGGCACAGATGTAAACTAAACTCAAATTAAGTGACTTAATGTAAATAAAATAAAATATTTAGTAATTAAGTATCCAAATAATGAAGAAAAAGAATCCATGATCTAGGATTAAAAATAACAAAATTCAATAAATTTTGTTCCCTTCTAGTTTCAATAGTAAAGATGAACATGAAGGATTTTTAAAAAANTGAATCCTTAACCTACCAATAAAAAACAAAGACTAAGATGTTAATGTGATAAGCATCAGATTAAACTCTACAAATAATATAGATATTTATATGGATGAACTTTTCGCACCAATTGTAGGTAAATAATACTAACTAGAGTTGTGTACCCAAACATAAATACTCTAATAAAAAAAATATGCAAACATGCATAATTATATATGCCAAAAAGAGCAAATGCACATACAATCATATATGTTTATATCTGCGTGCTTACACGTAAATTCATTTTTTTTATAATTAATCCATATGCACATACGGTGGTTGTGATGCATAGATATTTTAAAATGTAGTTGGGAATGTGTGTAGATGTGCATTTATAAGTGTATGAAGCAATGTTTGAAGATTATTATCTATATACATGCATGTAATTGAACTTAAAATGGAAGTACACGATAGAAACGCTTGCATATAGAAAAAAGTTGGCACAGATGTAAACTAAACTCAAATTAAGTGACTTAATGTAAAAAAATAAAATATTTAGTAATTAAGTATCCAAATAATGAGGAAAAAGAATCCATGATCTAGGATTAAATCTAACAAAATTCAATAAATTTTGTTCCCTTCTAGTTTCAATAGTAAAGATGAACATGAAGGATTTTTAAAAAATTTTAAGCTCATACAAAAGGTCAACAGTTTCAATTGACAGGACTGGAGCCTTGCATTCATTCATTCTTCGAATATATATGATTAAAAATTTGATGCATGATGAGAATGATTTACCTTAAGTTCTTGTAGAGCCAGAAAAGCAGCCTCATCAGAGTCATCTTCCTTGTAATGACTTACGAGTCCAGCATCCTTATCCTGAAGTAATTAGATAAAAGTAAAGTTACTCAACCACTTCTAACAGATCCATGAAGGTTACTTCAGAAAGAAATTTACCTAAACAAGGGCATCAATGACGCAATCCATCAACATAACCTTCCCATAAATAATCATTGCTAATACCAAGAATAAGACTGACAGTTAAAGCTTCTTTATACACAGGACAGCCAATTTTTTTCTGTGAACTTTCCGATATGGATAATAACTTCGCACCAATAAATTGGGAGATATATGACCCAAAACTGTTTTACATCGTCGAGAAACTAAGTCCTCTATCTTACAGCAACAATATAGAGGAAAATTTTTAAGGCAACAGAAACTATTGAAGAAAACTATTGCAAACTTCTATCAACTTACACATTGTAAATAATCAAAAAGAATTTTCAGCAAATACAAATCTTGCATGATTACCAACATTGGCAACTTGCTAAATTACATATTAATCTTAATGAATTAAGAAGTATGCATTGATGAATGTTTACCTAATTTAATTAAAAGCCAAAACTAACATATAGAAGGAGGTTAGTCGATAGTCAAGAGAATAGACAAGGTAGGTAGTGGAGAGCATAGATAAGGATATATATGACAGTAAAAGTTGTCATACTATTGGCATAATTGAAAACAGAAAAGAATCTCCAAAAATACTAAAATCTCAGCTGCAATAAAAAAAAGAAAACAATCACAAGAGAACAAAAAAAAAAAAAAAGAATTTAGGTGAAAGTCAAAAACAGATGGTCACGTCTGTAAAACAAATGAGCCTCCATACCTTATAAACTGCTTCAAATCCAAGAAAACCAGTTCTTGAACCAGCTGATCTAAGGATTACATCTCCAGCCTTGTTTCCGACATCAACTTGAATCTACATTATGCCGGAAGGATGGACAAAATCAAAAGAAGAATTAAGTTTGATATGTTAAATAAAATGAAAAAATAAATGAAGGAAAAATGTGCAATATCCCACAAAATTTATAGCCATGTGAAAGATGCTACAAAAAGTAGGTCAAAACACCACAGCTGATGAGTAGAGAAAAAAGTAGAATTTTTCAAAGGTATATCATAGACTAACCTTCTTAAATTACATTAGGATTTTAGCCATACTTCTTATAAAATAGTGAAATTTGTCGCAAAAGTCCTTGCAGAACTTCTTTCTACAAGGTTCTATTGGAGTTCATGAATTTTTATTGTCTTCTAGAAGCAGCTATTTTTTGGGATCCCATATTTTGCTTGTTTTGTAGCGATATATTTTGTTCAGTAAATTTTTTTTCATTTCATTATAATAAATTAACCTTTATGTAACATTTTTTATTCAATTTAATGAAAAAGATGCTTGCACCCAGTTATTCCATCGAAATAAAAATGTATATCAAGTAAACCTCTACAATTATCTAATGAATAAAAGCATTGGAAGATTAACAGGAAATAGGCATCTAAAAGCAATAAAACCACACCATATCAATTAAGGCAGGTTCCATTTGACATGCCATAGTTCTACACCATATAAGACTGTACAACTTCAAGGAATCGCCATCAAGTATTCCTGCTAGACTAGCTGTAAGGAAGATTAAGAATGAGATCTAAAAAAATCAAATGACTGCTAATAATGATGCGGCAAAAAAATTGAGAAGTAGCACTTTAGTGGCCAAAGATACATGCATCTGTAAACTTTCTATCCAAATAAAAATTAGTATGCGCATTCTGAAATAAATTAAAATACGATATTGATAATAACTTAAAGCAAAAAAATAGTTAAAAAGAAATAAACACAATTTATTTTTGCAATCACTAAAAGAAAAGATTAAATGTAGGAAGTGATGCTTTATTTGGCCAATATTTCAAGATAAATAGTTAAGCTGATTAGCTCCATCGTAAGTGCAGTAGAGGTCAGCATTATCATTAAGCAAAGGCTGCAAAATTATTTTGCCAGTACACCTTCAAACACAAAAATAGCTCTTTGAGTTCAATGCATATCACACAGTGAGGTAAAAAGGCTAGCTAGGATGTAAGTCCAGAAGAAAACTTAAACGGCATGGAGCATGGTATAATTCTTAATGGTAGATAAAAGCATCTGGATTTGTAGAGTCATTCACGCATATCATCAATGAGATTACTATCAAACGGCCACTGCATGATTACACCAAAGTGCATCGCCATCTTTCAATATTTTTTTCTTTTCTGTACTCCAACTGTCACTATATTGGATCAAAACTTATAGATCTATTCTCAAATCTCATTGCGGGCTCCAAAATTTATGCCCAGCTCTTCTGAAAAAGTTTGTGATTTCAGGTCAGATTATATGAAAGCGGTCAATTTTTAGGTAATACAATACCCAGAGACTTTGCCCTCACATTTTGTGTGAGCTTTAAGATCTTAATTTGGGTTTTGCAAACTCCTAAAATAAATTATCCCACTTGATGAAGAGAGAGAACATTCAAATAAAATTAAGTTCTTAGGCACTAAGAGCTTATCATATATTAACAGCGAATTTACTTTTAGCTTAAAAATTAAGATGACTTGAGGTGATGAAACGGAACAAGATTTCATAGTTTCATCACCTCAAGTCATCATAAACTATAGTCTATTTAGTCAGAGGGGTAGTAAACTCAACTAAATCGGACGATCCTTGTTAGCAAACATATGTTGCATTATCCTTGTAAACATGAGGTGGATACACATCTAAGAAAATAATTTTCGCTTGACCTTAAGCTAATAGAGGACTTTGTGCCGTATTAAGTGCATTCCATCATTCACCAATCAAAGTATTTGAACCGTTATGATACTTAGAAGCACTGGCAATAAAGACGGTCACGATCTTAAGAGTATTGTAGTGTCATTTGGCATTACAATCACCCAATCGGAGGACATGTGCCAGTGCCACACCCTTACTAGTATAAAATTTTATAATGATCATAGAAATACATTTGATATGATATTGGATTTTTATGAGCTTAANTAAATCCTACCCGACATTTAAAAATTGATTCTCCTCAGTTTACCATAATCCCAAATTTACTAAATTTAAGCGTTAGGCAGCTTTATCTTAAGTTTGTAAGACTCTCACTNAGATGTAGAGAGGGCGGGAGAGGTAGAAGAATTTGGATAGAGTTTAAGTAAAAGTTAATCTAAATCCTATAAACATTTAAAATTACAACTTTAAATCCCACCCGACATTTAAAAATTGATTCTTCTCTCCGTTTACCATAATCCCAAATTTACTAAATTTAAGCGTTAGGCAGCTTTATCTTAAGTTTGTAAGACTCTCACTAACTCTTCTTCTCTGGGCATTGCTTGGCCCATCGAATCTTCTCCAACAAGATCTTGAAACGACTTCCTCCTTAACTTGTTGCTAGCCATGTCGATGGCTTCTCCCTTGAGCTTCTAGCAGACCAACCTCTCTTCACGTGCCACTAGACACATCAATGCCTTCTTTGTGGAACTACTGACGCATCATCCTCGATTCTTCATTGCTGAGGTTTTCAAGAATTTGTGTGCGAGTTTGAGGGGCATGGGACAAACGAGAGTGAGAGAGTGGGGCTGGCTCATATAATAGATTTAGGCGCTTTATATATTTTATAATAAAAGGGTTTGGACGTCTAGCATTAGAAATGGAAGCCCCGAGTAGTATGGGCATACAATAAGCAAAAAGTATGGGTATACAATTTTTTCCCTTTATATTGCTATTTTAATTGCTATTAGAGAAAGTCGTCTTAGATGGTTTGGTCTTATTAAACGTCGACGATTAGATGATCCGATTAGGAGAGTAGATGTTTTAGATACGACTTGTGTTAAGAAAGGCAGAGGTAGACCTAGGAAGNCCCTTTATATTGCTATTTTAAAAATAATAAGTCTCGTTTAGGGAAAATTATTGACAAAATTTTCAATATCTTTCAATCTAAAAAAAATAGAGCATGTCTTTGCTGGTTATTCACGTGGAAAGATCAGTCAACAATAAAGAACGAACAAAAAAATAATATGACATAGAGGAGAGGAAGGGAAATAAACTAATACAATGTAAAAGGAGAACTATGGAGTTTTAGAAGAAATGAATAAACACCTCAAAGGAAGATAAATACATGTTGAAAGGAAGAAAACATGGAGAAACTAAAGAATAAGCAAGAGGAAGTTCGTTTTTTTATTATTGAATTTCAACTCTCTTACTAAATATCATGTGATGTTAAGTAGAAAGAGCTCTTATGACCAAATTATAAAACTAACATCGAAAAAATTAAAAAGCTAACTGAATCGGAAACAAACATGTATTGACACAAATAAAACTTACTATTGAGAGCTTCTAGCACTACCAAACCGATTTCAAGTTGGTTGAGGGACTCATATCCTTCGCACTTGGTCCTCGGTTTATTGATTGAACACTTAAATTCTTAAAAAAAAAATCTAGAATTCATTCATGTTGAAGTGTCATAAAAGATACAAAGTCATTATTAACAATAATCCATTATGATATTTGAACTTATTATTGATGAGTTAAAATAACTCTGTTGCCTCTATAATTCTCATCCAAAAATCGTCCCTTTGTAAGTCATGCAAGGTTCCACAAAATGGAAAGTTAACATTTGAATGATTAGGTAGGTGATGCAACTTTTATCGCTCTTTTCTTTAATTTCATGCCCTATCCATCTTCTAGCCAATTACCAGAGACAAGGTTAAATCGAACTTTGGAAGATCACATTTTCAGATTATTTTACAATGTTCATAGGCTTCTCCTCTTGCACCGATTTTACATATTATATCAATTATAAAGAGTATTTTCTAATCAAAGTAAGCACGTACAAAAAGAAATACAAAAGAAATGTGGCCGCCTCCAATAAATGGCACATTTCAAAGCTTGATCTAAAACTTTAAACAAATGAAAGCATATTNTCTTATTGGCTTTGCTTACTTCTAAAGGATTGGGTTCATAAATTGAGCTCATTATTTTATTTGTCGGGTACAATAGCAGCAAAAGTTTTTATTTTTTGGATTTTTTTCTTCTGCTTATTTTCTTTTTTTTTTTTTTTTTTTTTTTTTGGGTTNATCAAAATATTTCCGTACAATCGAAGGAACAAAGAGAAGTTAGAATGTTTTAAAGAAAAATTATTTGATAGCCCAAACTTTGTACATCGAATATATAAAACACAAGTTACACACAGCCTCATAGTTCTCAAAGAAGATAAGATGCATGATATGTTATGATATGCATATATAAATAGCTGCTTTAAATACTAGAAAAAGTGTCAAGTTTTTTAATGAAAAGTAGATATTCCATGAAAATAAATACAAAACTATGGATAACTATGATAANCTCCGTACAATCGAAGGAACAAAGAGAAGTTAAAATGTTTTAAAGAAAAATTATTTGTTAGCCCAAACTTTGTACATCGAATATTATAAAACACAAGTTACACACAACCTCATAATTCTCAAAGAAGATAAGATGCATGTATATTATGATATGCATATATAAATAGCTGCGTTAAATACTAGAAAAAGTGTCATGTTTTTTTATGAAAAGTAGATATTCCATGAAAATAAATACAAAACTATGGATAACTATGATAAATTGCTGATGAATAGAANATATGTTATGATATGCATATATAAATAGCTGCGTTAAATACTAGAAGAAGTGTCAAGTTTTTTAATGAAAAGTAGATATTCCATGAAAATAAATACAAAACTATGGATAAGTATGATAAATTGCTGATGAATAGAAGCCAAAGACATTGGATTCCTCCTAACAAAACAGCAAACAACCACAAAGAGGGGTCAACAAGTTAAACAATAATAAACAACTTCAGATTCTTCAGACAATATTTTTTTTCCAGGCAGGAATTTTATGCAAAGTGAAAAAAAAAAGCCAAAGAAAAGATCTACAGGTTAAAAATCCAGTAAAATCATGAAAATAATGACAATCAAGCACCACAAATATATATATNCAGGACGCAATGGAGAAAAAGGATTCATGTAGCCAACCCACGTAATGGGATTAAGGCTTTGTTGTTATATATTGCTATTTTAAAAATAATAAGTCTCTTTTAGGGAAAATTACTGACAAAATTTTCAATATCTTTCAATCTAAAAAAAAATAGAGCATGTCTTTGCCGGTTATTCACATGGAAAGATCAATCAACAATAAAGAACGAACAAAAAAAATATATGACATAGAGGAAAGTAAGGGAAATAAACTAATACAACGTAAAAGGAGAACTATGGAGTTGTAGAAGAAATGAATAAACACCTCAAAGGGAGATAGATACATGTTGAAAGGAAGAAAACATGGAGAAACTAAAGGGTAAGCAAGAGGAAGTTCTTTTTTTTATTATTGAATTTCAACTCTCTTACTAAATATCATGTGATGTTAAGTAGAAAGAACTCTTATGACCAAATTATAAAACTAACATTGAAAAAATTAAAAAGCTAACTGAATCCTAAAGAAACATGTATTGACACAAATAAAACTTACTATTGAGAGCTTCTAGAACTACCAAACCAATTTCTAGTTGGTTGAGGGCCCCATATCCTTCGCACTTGGTCCTAGGTTTATTGGTTGAACACTTAAATTCTTTAAAAAAATCTAGAATTCATTCATGTTGAAGTGTCATAAAAGATACAAAGTCATTATTAACAAATAACAATAATCCATTATGATATTTGAAACTTATTATTGATGAGTTAAAATAACTCTGTTGCCTCTATAATTCTCATCCAAAAGTCATCCCTTTGTAAGTCATGCAAAGTTCCTCAAAATGGAAAGTTAACATTTGAATGATTAGGTAGGTGATACAACTTTTATCGCACTTTCTTTAATTTCATGCCCTATCCATCTTCTAGCCAATTACCAGAGACAAGCTTAAATCGGACTTTGGAAGATCACATTTTCAGATTATTTTACAATGTTCATAGGCTTCTCCTCTTGCACCAATTTTACATATTATATCAATTATAACGAGTATTTTCTAATCAAAGTAAGCATGTACAAAAAGAAATACAAAAGAAAATGTGGCCGCCTCCAATAAATGGCACATTTCAAAGCTTGATCTAAAACTTTAAACAAATGAAAGCATATTTCAAAGCTTGATCTAAAACTTTATACAAATGCGTTTGCATTTTAATATTCATAAATTTACGCAAAATATTACATGGTAATCTCCTTATATCGGTAGGTCTGATCGCTTCATGGGCTTCTTGTGCATTCTTCACTTTCTTGAAGTACTTCCGTATACCCTTTGAGGCAAATTTTCCCCCATACCTATTTAAAAAGGCCATTATGATTTAGATAAAAATAAGATGATGTTTTGTTAGTGATATATTAACAGCACAAAAAAATATATTTAATTTC
>JXCR01023069.1:0-21141 GCA_002079205.1 Phalaenopsis hybrid cultivar
TACTCCCTGTGGGATCGATATCTAGAACTCCATTAGAGCTCTGTATTACTTGAGCGATACGTTTACTTGCGTTGATAAGTGTAACTTTTCCATTATTTAATATATTATATATACATTTTTATGGAATCTATAACCGTTGTCAAGTTTTTGGTACAGTTGCCGAGGAATTAAATCTTCTAGCAGCAATATTAAATTCTTGTATTTTTAAGCATATATAAAGTCGATGTCAGTCAACACCCAAAATCATTTTGACCAACTTATGGGTTAATATTATAATTTCATCCATTTTTGAATGATTACATAATTAATCAAAAATGAATTTTTAAAATTTAACCTTAATTTAAATGGCATCATATGTGACATAAAAAGCCCATAATTGATTTTCAAAATTATATCTAATTTATGGAAAGCCATCAATGGGTCACCCATGACTCATTAGACCCATCATGAAATATTTGGCACCTTATCCAACCCATTAATAATGATTCTAACCATAGTTAAGAGTCATTATAACACCATCATGAAAGAAGGGACATGTGTCATTCCCTCTTAAAACGAAAGCATGACATGGAAGCTTAGGTGGAGAGCCCCTCAAAACCTCACAAATGGAGAGAAATAGCTTATTTAAATCTCTTTTAACATGGTTAAATTCATCATGAGGAGAAACATGAGTAACAAGCATATTTGTCATGCTCCCTTTAATCCATAGAATGAGCTGATAGAATTTTATGGGGAAGCTATCTGATCCCAAAAGAATAGTTGTGTAAAACTTATAAAGTTGACTACGCTTTACAACGATGCCAAAAAGTTGATGTGTTATTTTATGAATAAGAAATTTAAGCAGTTTATCTTAAGATTCTACGCAAGTATATGTATCATTTTCAAGTAATATAAGAATTTCTATTCAAGCCCCAAATATCAATCACACATGGAAGGTTTAAATATGAATTTCTAAATTAACTAGGAAATTCACATAAATAAAATGAAATTACTGTCACTAATTTTGAATTATTTGGGATACTATCAGCAGTAAATTATTAACTATTAGTAAAACTAAAATACAAAGTTTAAACAGTAACTACTAAAATATGTTTTATGTGATGAAGTTTTCTAATATAAATAAACATCTTTCCCACTACAATGAGTTTTTTTGTAAAATTAGATGAGATAATTGGTTTAAATATGTATTGTGCCAAAAATGAGCAATTTTAATTCTCTACCCAAATTCAGTGTTATAGAAAATCATTGGCTAATGTCAGGTTTAGTCCTTAAATCTGTGGTTAGGCTAGGAGGATATTGGTTCTCACTCGAGAGCTCCCCTTCCCTTCCTCTGAAGGCTAGCACTCACTTTAGTACTTAAACACTAAGACCAAATTGGGGATTTTAGTCTCTCACCCTAAAATCTCCAATTCTACACCCAAAAAAGTATATTTCCCTATTTATTTTCACTTATATCCATGAACAAAATACTCCATGGAAGTAAATNCAACACATTTTCTTCCTTTTTGGACTCATTTAAATTTTATTAGGGTTAAAAGGGCCTGGGTTTGGTTTTCCTTAGGTTTGATTAATTATTTAAATGTTTGATTAACTAGTNTAGTAAACACAAATGTCATATATAAATGAAAGTTCATACAACAATAATAAATAAAGAACACTTATCTGAAACTCTTTCTCAAAGCAAATCCCTTGTAGTCTTTCGTAGAAGATANCAGTAAACACAAATGTCATATATAAATGAAAGTTCATACAATAATAATAAATAAAGAACACTTATCTGAAACTCTTTCTCAAAGCAAATCCCTTGTAGTCTTTCGTAGAAGATATAAAAAGAAGAAATCTCTCACTTCTCTCCCTCTCTAACACTCTTCGAGAAGAATTCACACTTAAACTCACCGCAAAAACTCAAAACACTAAAAAAATAAATGATTAATGGGCTCTAAGTGGGAGTGGGGAATGTGAAATAACGTGGAAGAGAGTGGAAACCGGTCTAAGGGGGTCTTTCATGATCAATTTCCAGTCTGAATAGAGCCTAATGTCGTTTATCCAATAGGAGCAACCCAAAACTCTTCAAAAAGAGTCCAAGTTTGTTGAATCTTATAGAAACAGGTCTTGCACCGACATTAGCGCCATCGACATCCATTCTGGCGCCATTAGCGCCACTGGCCCGTGAATTAATTCGATGCTCTCTGTTAAATGGTGTTGTCTGCACTACTTTTGGCGTTGTCGGTGCTAAGGATAATCTGACCTCTATTATTTAAGTCTGCGCCGTCGGAGTCCNGCATCCATTCTGGCGCCATTAGCGCCACTGGCCCGTGAATTAATTCGATGCTCTCTGTTAAATAGTGTTGTCAGCACTACTTTTGGCGTTGTCGGTGCTAAGGATAATCTGACCTCTATTATTTAAGTCTGCGCCGTCGGAGTCCATCTTGGTGCCATCGGCGTTGAGTATTTCTTCAAAAACATCATTTTGACTCCTGATTCCATCCTTTTTGCTTCGTTATTGCTTTAAGTCCTAAAATTCAACAACCTATAATAAAATATGAAAAAGACATTCCTTTAAAGTGCAATATCACTAAAAATGAGTATAAAATATTGGTGTAAATATGCATGTATTTTTAGTGCATCAAAATCCCCCAAACTTAAATGTTACTTTTCCTCAAGTAACTCCTTTACTAGATAAAAATATGACTTATGGCGAAGAATTTAACTTCTAAATTTTCATATTTTAGTTTACTTAATATAATAGCATAACTTAAGAAAAATGTAAAATAACTCCAATTAATACTAAATGTATAAGAATATCTAGCAGTCAAGTCTAAGATTTCTTATTCTCTATTCTTTTCAAGGAAAATTACAAATTGCCATATTAAAGCCACTTAGAACATCCATATGAAAAAAAACTTCATGAAACTTTACTAGTAAATATGCTAATACTTAAATATAAGTTTAGAAAAAGTGGTCAAGACTTTTGCTTTAAGTTGATTCAAGTAAAGCCAATTTTTAATTAGGCATCTCCTCAAGCTTCCTCTCACATCCTTTTCTTTTCTTTCCTTCTTTTTTCAGCATCATTTTCAATCATTTTTCTTTCTTTTCTTTTTTTTTATGTGAGGATTACTATATCTAGATAGCCTTTAATGATTTTGAACTTCACTATCCCCTTCTTAATGTTAAAAACTTCTCACATTCCTTCACTTTATAAATTTATATTAGCTTTAAAGATTTTTCATAAAGCTTTATTCTTTTCTTCTTACATGAATCTCTAAGATTTCTTAGCACTTCAAAAAGACAATTTTTTTTACTTATAATAGAAAAGCATAGTCTTATTCTCTTATACCAAGTACCTTAATCTTTAAAATTAACCATTATTATTAAAAACTTTTACTTAAGTTTACTATTTATTTATATACACAAACATAGTTATCTAAAGTTACCCTCTAATACCAAAAGCGATGTTAAATTTAAAAATTTTAAGAATATAGCTAATTGAGGATAAAATAAAATTAAGTTAGTTTCTTTAAAAAAAAAAATTTCTTCCCTTTCAAACTTAAAATTTTAAAAGATTTTGCACGTAAAACTTAAAACATATAGNATTTCTTCCCTTTCAAACTTAAAATTTTAAAAGATTTTGCACGTAAAACTTAAAACATATAGGGTGAAAGAAAACTTTTAATATATAAAGAAAATACTTACCTGTTGAAGCTTCTGATATTGAAACTTAACTCTAAAATATTACAGGTGCTAATATAAAAGGCTACAAGACTTAAAACATTAAATAACACATAATACATATAAAAATTTACTGAGAAAGAATTTATAACAAATACATTAAACAAAGTACAAAAAACTAACGACAGTACTAAAATGATTTTCATTGTAAACAGTTTTACAATCATACTGTTCACAATATAATCTAACATCTTAAATAAAACAAAGTATCACACTCTAAAAACAAACAATAACAATAAAGTACAACCAACTATAAACTAAACAAAAGATCAAACTAAAACATCACTAGTCATCATCATCTTCTTCTTCTTGTACATCAAATTTTTTATGCTGATACTAAGTAAAAACAGGGTGACTAGGAAACTAAACTGAGTGGTCACCCCTCATGTATCTAACCATCGCATCATCATATGAAGCATCATACTGAAACTTCTGCCTTGTCAAATCATCATTATGTGCATTTCTAGCCTCTATATTTTCCATTTTGCTTTCTATTCTCAGGATATCTCCCTATTGGATAATCAGTTGCTCTATAAGTCACTGGAGAGTAGGGTTACTAGAAGTAGAAGGAATATCCCTACTCCTACTTCCAGATCTCCATCCAACATAAGATTCATAAGTCTTAATATTTGCAGGCCCAATAGGTCTTCAAGGTTCAATCCTCTCCTCATCCATTCTAAAACCAACTCTTCCCTGTTCACATAGTGTGAAGATTAGAACAGGGTGTGCTAATCCACCAGTAGTCTTACCCAAAGCAATAGAATGAGTGGTTCTATAAAAAATAAAGCTTACATATATCCTTATCATCAGCTGGATACAAAAATTCCAGATGGCTACATTATTTGTAACCTTGCTATGATGATTTATTGGTATCATTCTAGCAAATATAAAGTAGTGTTAGGCCTTAGATAAGAAAAAAAATAACTTCAGCTAAGGCCTCATTTGTAGCAGAAAATAATTTGTACTGACAGCTCCTCTAACTGCTAAAATTCATTAATTTTTTCTTAGAGTAAATTCCACCATTTTTCCTTGGATAAAAACGTAGTCCTCAGAACTTCACTTAGAGTTGACATAAAATTCCATCACTATACCAATAATAGCCTCGACACTAAAGTAACAAAAATTCTGCCGTTGCCGAGCATTAAATAATCTTTTGACTTCTCCACCAGGATTTTTAAATTCTCAATCCAAAATTACTTTCTTAGTTGCAAGCAGACTATTGAAACCAATGTTTGCCTTGTAGTTGACAAATTTTTTATCATTATAATCCTCCTTTCTCTTTCCCTTGGTTATTCTTGGTGCCATGGTAATCTAAGAAATTTTGATAAAATTCAAATAAATTCCTAAATTTCCGTAAATCATCATGTAAAACGTTTTAAACTTAAATCTACAAAGTAAGAGTTCTTCACCAAAGGTTTTTTTCAAAATCTTCTAAAAATTTTTCAAAATTTCAGATCTCATTAATGTAGGATAAATCCTTGGTGAAAATAAAAAAATTTGGGTTCAAACTATAGCTCTTACCAAGAGAAGATGAAATTCAAACTTCTTTTGCCTTAAAATCACTTCAAATCCAAGCAATATTAAGCCCTAGGTGCTTAAACCAGAGGTTGAAGGTGATTGAAAAGGGAAAAATGGTGTTTTTACTATGCAAATCTTGATTTTCAAGAGATTTAGGCGCATTCGGGTCGACAGCGCAGTCGGTGCCAGTGGCAAAAAATTCAAATTTTCAATTTTCAACTTTCTTTCAACTCACTCCGAAGTCTAGTTGGTCTTTGTGAACACTAATTTTCATCTTAAAATAATTCATAAAAAAATATTAACTAAATTTTATATTTGAAAATCCAATTCTTATAAATACACTTATCTAATTACACTTTCACATACAAAAAGCAAAATAAATTATAATTCAGCGTCGAAATCAAACCATAACAATAGAACAATGACACGAAACTATATACACAATTAAAGTTTATAGAGTTTGATCCCGAGAATATAGTTGTGTAAAAACTATATAGTTGACTCCGCTATGCAATGGTGCCAAAAGCTTGGTGCATTATTTTATGAATAAGAAATTTAAGCAATTAATGTTGGGGTTCTACAAAAGTACACGTATTATTATCAAGTAATAAAGGACTTTCTATTTAAGCGTCAAACATCGATCCCACGAGGAAGGTTTAAATTTGAAATGATAAATTTACTAGGAAATTCATAGAAAGTCAAAACAAAATTACTGTCACTAATTTCAATTATTGAGATATTATCAGAACTAAAATATTTAATTAATAAAAAAACAGAAATACAAAGTTTAAACAGCAACTACTAAACTATTAAACTATTTTATTTGATGAAAATTTCTTATGTAAAAAAAACATCTTTCCCACTACAATGAGATTTTGGTAAAATGAGATGAGATAAATGGTTCTAATATGTATTGTGCCAAATAGGATGAGTTTTAATTGTCTACTCTGATACAGTGTTATAGAAAGTCATTGACAAATCTCAGGTTTAGTCCCTAAATCTTTGGTTAGGCTAAGAGGATACTGGCTCCCACTCCAGAGCTCCCACTTCCCTTCACCTGAAGGTTAACTCTCACTTTAGCTTTTAAACACTAAGATCAAATTGGGGATATTAATCTTTCACTCTTTAGATTCTCAATTCTACACCCAACAAAGTGTATTTTCCTATTTATTTGCACTTAACTTGATGAACAAAATTATACTTCATGGAGTCAAATGTGATCCTCACTCTGCTGTAGAACTCATACTTCATTTCCTAGATGATATGTTTCACAGAACATTTTAACAATCCAATTGGCCAGATCGAAAACTAAATTAAGTTTGGAGTTGAAAAATCATCATAATTTAATTTATATTTTAATAGTGGCATATCCATATTATCTCTTCATTTCACCATATCTCAGAGTAGGGAGAAAGATAAAGTAAACTACTCAAACTTCATGAGAAAGATACAACAAAACACAAATTTCATATATAAAAGAAAGTTCATACAACCCATTAGAAAGATACAACAAAACACAAATTTTATATATAAAAGAAAGTTCATACAACAATAATAAACTAATACTTTTCTAAAACTCTTTCTCAAAGCAAATCTTTTGTAGCCTCTTTTAAGAAATGTAGGAAGAAGAAATATCTCACTTTTTTCCTTCTCCAACACTCTTAGAGAAGAATTCACACTTAATCTTACCACAAAAAACTCTAAACTCTTAAATAAAAATTACTAATAGACCCCTAAATGGTGGTGGAATGGAAATGAAAAAAGTGTATGGAGGCAAAGTGTGGCGAAAATGAGCAGGGAGGGAGGAAGAGGAATAAAGTGGGGGGTGAATAATGACCAAGAGAGAGTTTTTTTATGAATTTTGGCCCTAAATAGAGCCTAGAGTCGATTCTCCAATAGGTGCATCCAAAAACTTTTGAATACGCCTCCAGATTTGTTGAATATTCTAGAAATAGGGTTGAACTGCCATAAGCACCATCGGCTCCCACTCTGGTGCCGTTGGCCTTGAACAAATTTTTAACTTCTTAATTTTTGCGCTAAATTTCATCCTTTTTGCTACCTTTTTTCTTCAATACCTAAAATTCAACAACCTGCAAGAAAACATAAAAATACCTTCAATTAAAGTGCAATATCACCAAAAATGAGTATAAAATATGGGTCTAAAAATGCATATATATTTTTTGTGTATCAAAATCTCCCAAAGTTATATATTACTTGTCCTCAAGTAACTCCTCTACTATATAAAAATATGACTTATGGCAAAGAATTTAACTTCTAGATTTTTATATCTTAGTCCACTAAATACAATAACATAACTTAAGAAAAATTCAAAACAACTCCAGTTAATACTGAGGGTATACGAATATTTAACAATCAAGTCCAAGATTTTTGATTCTCTAGTCTTTTCAAGAAGAATTGCAAATTGTCATATTAAAGCCACTTAAAGTATTCATATGAAAAAGAACTTCATAAAACTTTACTAGTAATCAAAGTAATACTCAAATAAATGATTAGAAAATGTAGCTAGGTCTTCTTCCTTAAGTTGATTCAAGTGAAGCCAATTTTTAATTAGGCATCTTCTCAAGCTTCTCCCTATAACTTTTCTTTTCCTTTTACTTTCTTTTTGTTTCTTTTTCTTTTTTCTTTTTTTTATTTGAGGATTACTATATCTGAATAGCCTTTAATGATTTTGAACTTCACTATCCTCTTCTTAAAGTTAAAAAGTGTTCACATTTCTTCACTTAACAAATTTATATTAGCTTAAAGATTTCATAAAGTTTAGTTCTTTTCTTCTTACATGAACCTTTAAGATTTTTAATATTTCAAAAATATAATTTTCTTTACTTAAAATAGAAAAATATAGTCCTTTTCTTTTGTATCAAATATCTTAATCTCTAAAATTAACCTTTATTGTTGAAATTTTTTACTTAATTTTACTATATATTTAGAAACATAAATATAGTTATCTAAAGTTAACCCCTAATACCAAAGGNTCTCTTCTTTTTTTCCCCAACTAAAATTTTTAAAAGATTTAGCATGAAGAACTGAAAAAAAAGGGTGGAAGAAAACATCAAACACATAAAGAAAAGACATAACTGTTGAAGGTTTTGATTTTGAAACTTAATTTTGAAATACTACAGGTTCTAATATATAAAAAGGTACAAGACTTAAAACAATAAATTGCGCATAATACATATAAAATTTGCTGAGAAAGAGTTAATTACAAAACATTTAACAAAATTTAAAAACTAACAACATAATTAAACTGAATTCCAAAAATGAATATAGTTTTACAAATTACTGTTTCACAACATAACATCAAAAATAAAATAGAGTCTCACAATCTAACAGCAAATAGTCTCAACAATATAACAAAAAACAAAAAATAAAATAACAAAGTACAATCAAACATAAACCAAAAGAGAAATCACTAATCTTCATCATCATCTTCTTCTTCTACTTCCAAATTTTTCCGTTGATTTGGAGTAAAAACAGGGTGAGTAGGAAACTGAACTGAATGATCACCCTTCATGTATCTCACCAGTGCATCATCATAATCAGCATCATATTCGAACTTTTGCCTTATCAAATCATCACTGTGAGCATTTTTGGCATCCATGTTATGTAATCTACGATCCATTCTTAAATTATCTCCCCAGTGGATCATCATCTCGTCCAAAATTTCTTAGATAGTAGGTCACTAGAAGTAGGGGTCCTTGAAGTAGAAGGAATATATCTTGTTTTACTTCCAGACCTCCATCCAACATGAGATTCATATGTCTTTATATTGACAGGCCCAATAGGTTTTAGAAGCTCAATCCTCTCTTCCACAGGTCTAAAATCAACTCCTTCCCTCGTAAAGTGTAAAAATAAGTGCAGGGTGTGCCAAATCACCAATGGTCTCTCCCAAAGCAATAGATCTAGTGTTCATATAAAAAATAGAGCCTACATTTATCCTCAACACCTGCTGAATACAGAAGTTCAGGATGGCTCTATCAATGGACACCTCACTATGATGATTTTTCAGAATCATTCTTCTAGAAATAAAGTAATGTCAAGCCTTAGATATTACATTAAGCATAAAAAGAGGAAAGTTTACCTTAACACCATTTCTCACTTTCCAGGTTCCTCTTCCATCTGTCAGAAAGAAAATAACCTCATCCAAGGCCTCATTTTTAGTAGAAAATGATTTATACTGGCAACTGTAAACATCTTCTAACTGATAAATCTCATTAATTTTTCTTGGATTCTTAGAGAAAACTTCAACATTTTTCCACGAACAATAATAAAGTCGTCAGAAGCCTTAGTAAAGTTGGTATTGAATTTCATCACTACTCCAATAATAACATTGGAAGAAAAATAAAAAAAATTTCTCACTGCCGAGAATTATTTAATTTGTCTACTTCTCCACCTGAATTTTTAAAACCACAATCCAGAATTACTTTTTTATGCTCCAGTAGACTATTGAATCGAGCACTAGCTTTGAAGCTAACCATTTTTAGTTCATTATAATCTACTTTTCTTTTTTTCCTTTGCTTGTTCTTCGTGCCATAAGAAATCTAGAGAAACTTTGAAAAAATATGAATAAATTCCTAAGATTTCGAAAATCACAAGGTAAAAAGCTTTAAACTTAAATCTACTAAGTAAGAGTTCTTCACCAAAGGATTTTGTCAAAATCTCTTAAAACTTTCAAAATTTTTGAATCTCAGCAATGTGAGCTAAATCCTTGGTGAAAATTAAAAGAATTTATTTCAAAGTATAGCTCTTATCTAGAGAAGATGAAATCCAAACTTCCTTTACCTTAAAATTGCCTCAAATCCAAGCAAATGCGAGCCCTAGGTGAAAAAACTATAGGTTGAAGGTGACTCAAATGGTAAAAATGATGGTTTATGGTGAAAATCACAAAATTTAAATGGTTAAAGGAACTTCTCAGGTTGATGGCGCCGTCAGCAGCCCATGCCAACGTCCTTGGTGCTACAGGTCAAAAATTCCATTTTTTGATTTATTCAATTTAAAATTTCCTTTCAGTTTTCTCCAAAGTATTTTTAGTATTTATATTTTTTAAACAAAAATATTTATCTAACAATAATTCACAAACAAACATTTTCACAAACAATCATTTTTACAAACAACAATAAACTAACTTTTACAATGTTGGCAATAAGAAGTTGAAAGTTGGGGGAGTTGCCCGTAGGAGCTGTCGATCGCCGGAATCGAAATCCTATCGCCCGCTTAAGAAAAATTCTTTAATTTACATATAGATTTAAGTTTAAAAAAATATGAAAATAAAACTGACCCCATTTTTTTCATAGTTTAAATGAAAGAGCGCTTTACCTCAAACCCCATATCTATCCTGATAGAAAAACACAAGACTTGAGGATGAGGCTAGATCAAATAAACTAAGAAATACATGACATCGGTTTGGTCTGTGAAACCATTTTATTTTCTGACAAATTCCTCTATTTAATATGTAAAATTAAATAGGTTTATTTTAAGCTAGGTTTGAAAAAGCTTCCAATAAGGGCAAGCCCCTGTAGTTAATTACATCTTAAATGACCGAAGTCTCTTAAGAATACTATCGTTAAAAATCAGGAAATATTTTCTTCAAGGACTTCAAAAGGATGTGACTTTTCAACGAAATCGGACAAAGAGGTGTGCAAAAGAGAATGGTTCAAACTTGGAACATTTATTATATAATCCAAAGAAGGAAGAACTATGGGATGTCATAGATCCAAAGGAGATCCTCGGTGACTTCCCAGTCTACCCTATGGTTTGGCTTCAGTTTTGAGGAGAAATTATTCAAGTGTTTCATCCTGTCAATTTTATTTAATTGGGGCTTACATTCGTATGAAACTATCACATAAACAGCCTGGAAGATGTGAGGATTTAGGTTGTGATGGACGACAACCACAGAATCTTTAAACGTGTTAGGGCTTAGATTGCACAGTACAGCTATACAAATGCCTAAAGATAATGTGAGGATTTATGTTGCATAAGCAAACAACCTTGAAGTCCTATGGCTTCGTTGTTTAAGTCTAAGGAAGGAGGATTGGTTTAGTTGGGGAAGCCAGGTTTAGTTCTTGAAGATGGCTATGCTGCCCACCATGCTAGCTCCAAGTTCCTTACCGCGATGAGTTTAAGTTTTTTAGTATCTCAAGTTATGATGTCAAATCAGGTGGTCCAATGGTTATAGTTCTTTAAATTTTATGGGGGCATGTTAAAATTGATTAGAGCGACATCAGTTAGGATTCTACGGTTCCATCATTCCGGCACCACTACTTTTTATTGAATTCACTTAGTCCAAATGAACTTACTAAACTCAACTTAATGAGTTCCATAATTTCATGGATTCACTTAGTCCAAATGAATTTACTAAACTCAACTTAATGAGTTCCATACTTTCATTTAGCCTTGGGAAGCCTCGTTAGCAACCGTAGGTTACCTCCTCCGAGGGGTTCCCGATCTTCCAATAAGGACATTTTAATTTAGCGGAAAACCTCGTTAGCAACCGTAGGTTACCTCCTCCGAGGGTTCCCGATCTTCCAATAGAGAGGGAAGCCTCGTTAGCAATCATAGGTTACCTCCTCCGAGGAATTCCCGATCATCCTATAGAGATAGAAGCCTCGTTAGCAACCGTAGGTTACCTCCTCCTAGGGGTTCCCGATCTTCCAATGGAGACATTTTATGTCCAAATGAATTTACTAAACTCAACTTAATGAGTTCCATAATTTCATTTAGACCGTGGGAAGCCTCATTAGCAGCCGTAGGTTACCTCATCCGAGGGATTCTTGATCAACTGATAGAGACATCTTAATTTAGTTGCAAATAGAGTTTTGTGTGATGTTTGTGAATAAATTTTGAGTTATTTTATATTTTGAATGTTGTGGCAGTGAATTTTACCATGGTTGATTTTAGTTTTTGTTTTGGTTTTGGTTTTGGTTTTAGTTTTGTGGCTATCCTGATAGCATGGTGGGCATTATTATTTAGCATGAAAATTTATGTAAGCACAAAAGTATAGCATAAAGGTACAAGAAAGACAACGCTGAAAACTGTAAAAGCGTACCTCATGAGTCTTCTCGTTCCATCACCTGAAACCTAAAATGCATGTAAGTGCAATTTATATAGAGGCAAAAAGGTATGGTTTTGGTAACTTTCCTAACCCTATGTCATATCTTTGTGGGTCCTTAGCAGTTTAATTAAGGTTGATTTTGTCATGTTGCTTTAACGAGTTATTTTAAACTTATTATGTTGCTTAATAAGTCATCCTGTAAATACCCTTAGTGCTCAGTGAGCGTTGATGTCTCAATTATCCCTAAGAATGGGGTAATTATCACTTGTGATTATGTGGGTGAAGACCCTAAAATAGGCAAGTTTAAGAGACTTAGCCACATTTTGAATTGGGCTTGTAGTGTTTGAAAGATGTTTTAATTTTCAATGAGGTTTACTTTTCTAATCCTTTTTTAAATGATACTTGATTTAGCCCAAGTCACAACTAAGCACTTAAGATTTTTGGTGAGTGTCTTAGTCATTGCAAATGAAATTGACTTATAAGTAATGGTGATGGTTGATGTTTTTATTTTTTTTGTTCATCAAATAAGGGTATTAAATTAGTGAGTTATTGACAACCAAAATCATACCCCTAAATCTAGGATCGTTTAATCAGCTAGACTCCCAAATTTATTTAATTTAAGGAAATTGCAAATTTACTCTTTTTAATTAGGACAAGTGAGGTTGGTTTCTACCAATTAACCCATTATGCTTCAAACATCCAAAGATTTTAATTAGAATAAAAAATTTCCCATTTCCCTTTCTGAAATTAGGCCTAAATGTTAATTAAGGCTAAATTTCCAAAATTACACATTTGCCCCAGAGGCTCAATCACTTCATAATTCATCAAATTTAATTCAAATGACTTTGGAATTTTTATCCTACCTCACTCATGGGTCAATTGAGACATGAGAGGAGAAAGTGTGATTTTTCAAAATTTAATTTATCTATATAATTATTTTTAATGCAAAAATAAGATTTTTCTAAGAATGTTCCTAACTTGACCAAGGTAAATCCTAATCCCTTGAAATTTCTACTGGAGTTAGGCTTAGACCAAAGAAGCCTTTGGACCAAATTTCATGATTTTTTCAATTTTATTTGAATTTAAGAATTATTTAAAGTTTTGGGGTGTTTATTAATTATAAAAATATTTATAATGTGGAAAATTATGTTTTATATTTTTATTAAATCTCTCTGATGTCAAAGGACACAGAGAAAGAAATTCACATTTTTCTAATTTTTCTTTCAATTGTTGGAATTAGTTTAGTGAAAATCCATTTTTAGCTTTTAAAAATTTTTTAAGCTTCAAAATTCAATATCTTTATTTAGAAAATCACAAAAAATATCCAAATTGTTCCTAAGTGCTTATGAAACAATTTAGAACATTTCCATTAATTTTATTATTATTTTTTTTATTTTTATAGATTTTCTTAATTATTTAAATATTTAAAAATAGGCTAAAAAGGTAAGTTTTTATTTTAAATACCATTTTATTTTTTTGAAACACCCCAAATCACAGAGAACTCAAAAAAAAAGTTTCTATAAATTTTTATGTTATATTTTGATTTTATTAAAAAAAATCATTCAAGTGCTAAAATAATATTTATCATTAAAAATCAACTTAAGTTACCAAATGAACTCAAAATGCTTTGAAATATCTTTGGTGAGTTCACTGGATCCTAGACAACAGTGTAGCTCAAAACCAAGTCATTTAGATGTTTGTATTTTCCAAAATTAATTACCTTAGATTTTTAGGGTTGGTGAAGATTAAGTATATTCTTAATGACTTAACTCATGAAATTAATTTCAAGGGGTCCTCTGGTCATAGTGAACCTTCCATATTTTTCTTGGAATTTTCTAAGCGTCATGCTAATTATCATGATTAATTTATGCAAATAATAGACATAAATTTGAAAAATATGGATCTTTGTCTAGGGACCTCCTCTGACTTTGGAAAAATTAGAGGATGTTATCTAAGACAGAGGCAACAACATGCTAAAATTTCAAGCAATGGTGATATCCTACATTCATGTAGAATCAAAACATTCAAATCAGTGTTTAATTTATTAAAAATAAAATACGCATCAAATAGACTCCAAATCATATCCACATTATTCTCCTCTGTTCATTGAGCAAGAGGGTATTTTTATTTCATTTTTGTGATTTTTCTACACCAAGATATGGATTTTTAACGCAAGGGCTATTTATTTAAATCAGAAAATGCCTATTTTTCTATTTAAACACGCGGTGCTGACTGAATCTTCGGCAGCTCCGAAGG
This sequence comes from Phalaenopsis hybrid cultivar, assembly GCA_002079205.1. Classification (NCBI taxonomy): domain Eukaryota; kingdom Viridiplantae; phylum Streptophyta; class Magnoliopsida; order Asparagales; family Orchidaceae; genus Phalaenopsis; species Phalaenopsis hybrid cultivar. Next base: position 14,573 of record JXCR01023069.1, read on the forward strand.
CACGCGTGGCACACTCTGATTGGACGTCGCTATCTACGTAGCCGCTGACTCGGAACACAGTTCGTGTAAGGAAGCATTGTCTCGCTCAATCTCCTCCATCCATCCGATACACATGTGATCGGACTGCTCCTTGTCATCGTCCCTGATAAAGTGATCCCGTGACCGTCCCTACTAAAACCTTAAGATCTCTGCCTAGACTCAACCAAATCACTTCGTGTTTGATACTATGGACTCATTTAAGCGAGACAAACATATACATATGGTAATCGTGCAATTAAATTAATCCTACTCAAATGAAGAATCAAAATAGGCTTGGGAGGAGGAGAGGTTCAATACCTTGGTTCTGAGAAGTGAAGCTTCAATCAGAGATGCTCGGCACGTTTGTTGGAGTGCAAGGAAACTAAGGATTGAGCCTCTATTCTTGGTGTAAGGTTTAGGTATGATTTCGATCAAGCCTGATTTTAAGTGTTGGTGAAGAGCTATGTTAGGGTTTCTGTAGAAGAGGAATTTGATGGAGCTTCTCCTTCTTTCAATGTGTTGAAAGTGTAGGTAAGTTTAATTTGAGTTTGGTGGACTGTGGAGGTGTATTGAGCTCTGCCCTGGATTTAAAAAGAAGTTTGAGCTTGCCACTAGGTCGGCCGGCTGGCCAGGGGAGGTGGCCAGAGAGGTCAGGTGAGCCATGCGAATATGTCACAACAATTTGATGAGTCTAGGATTTGTTTTGGCAAAAATATATGTTGACCTCACTTTTGGTTGAGGTTTAGTTTTTCCTCTTCAGTAGCCTAAGGTCTAGCCATAGGACTTTCTTATTAACTATTCTTAGAAAACTAGACATGGAACCCTCACAATTAGAAATTCTATACTCTTCTCTACTCAACTTGGAGTTCCAAATATTGGTCCTAACCTTTAGCACTTAGTAGGTGGGGTCACTATAAGGGAAACTCAAGATGAGTCACCCTTAGGACTGCTGGACCTTAGGGTTGACTCTAGGTGTTGGTCTAGGGCTAAGGCACTTACTTGCAATCACATACACTCACAATCACTCACAATCACTCACAACCTTAAACTCAAATCTCAAGCCTAGGTCCCTTAATTATTTTCGGATACTCATGTAGATGGCCCCCCTAAACCTACCACCCCTAGGGCTATGGTTTAACTAAGACCAGTACATAGAGGACCCAAAATGGGATTTCCTTTGGTCCATGTCTCATTTAGGGTGATTAGTTACCCAATCCTATCAAAAATACCCATCTTGGCCTTTTGCCCCAAAACTCCCCCAAATTACCTAAACACCCTTGAAAGCCTACTTTGCCAAAATTCCCAAATTTTTCCAAAATACCCAAATTTGATCAAAATTCATTTCAAACCTTTTGAAAACACCCAAATTACCCAAAATCTCCAAAAATGGCCAAACTACCAAAATACCCCTCCATAGCCCAAAATTTCAAAAATCCCTAGAAAATCTCAATAAATCCCAAATATTACCAATTTTTTTTTTGTCAACTACCACATGACCCAATTTGGCTAATTTGACCTTATTTAACCAAAACCCCCAAATTTGCCTTTAAAGACACAAAATTTCCACAAATTCAACTTAAATGTCCATCAATTTGATCTCAATCGACCTCAATTCATATTCTAAACTCAAATTAACTCTTTATATGGAAAAAATAAACCAAATACAAGCTTAATTGGCCCATGATTTGTGCCCAATTGTGATTTAGGTCAAAACCCCAATTTTGACCATATGACTTAATCTCACCAAATTGAACCCAAATCCTAGTGAATTAGCCCCAATTAATGTTGAAAAAATCTTTCTAACATTCCTACACATCAAAATCAACCATCAGTCTTTAGAAAAGCAATACTTCAATCGCAACAACGAAATTCAATTTGCTTATCTGTCACTAATATGTAATTGAAATAAATATGTGTCGGCGATTATTTCGGGTTGTTTGTGGGGTTGCCCGTAAGAAGCTGTTGGTCGTTAGAATCAAAATCTAGTCGCACGCTTTGGAAGGACATTGAAGTATGAAATCAAACTAACCCCATATTTTTCATAGTTTAAAATGAAAGAGCATTGTACCTCAAATCCTATATCTATCCTGAAGGATAAACACAAGAATTGAGGATGAGGCTTGATCAAATAAACTAAGGAAAGTATGACGTCCGTCTGGTCTGCGAAACCTTTGTATTTGCCGATAAGTTCCCCTTTTTAATATAAAGAATTAAATAGGGTTTATATTAAGTTGGGTTTGGACATGCTTCCTATAAGGGCAAGCCCTTATAGTTAATTACATCTTAAATGACCAAATCCACCTAAGAAAACTCTCGATAAAAATCAAGAAATATTATCTTAAAGGAATTCCAAAGGGTAGGACTCTTCAACGAAATCGGACGTAGAGGTGTGAAAAGGGGATTGGTTCAAATTTGGAACATTTTATTGTAGAATCCAAACGAAATCAGACATAGAGGTGTGAAAGGTGATTGGTTCAAATTTGGAACATTACGTTGTAGAATCCAAAGAAATCGGACATGGAGGTGTGCAAGGGGATTGGTTCAAATTTGGAACATTTTATTGTAGAATCCAAAGGAAGAAGAACTAGGACGACTTCCCAAGCTATCCTAATGTTTGGCTTCAATTTTGAGAAGAAATATTTAGGTGTTTCATCCTACCAATTTTATTAGTTAGGGCTTACATTCGTATGAAATGATGACACAGATAGCCTGAAATATGTGAGGGTTTAGGTCGTGACAAACTACAACCTCGGAATCCTAAGACGAGTTAGGGCTTACATTATATAGAAAGGCCATACAAAGGCCTAAGGATAAGGTGAGGATTTAAATTGCATAAGCAAGCGACCTCGAAGTCTTATGGCTTTGTTGTTCAAGTCTAAGGAAGAAAGATTGGTTTAGCTGGGGAAGACAAGTTTTGCTATTGAAGANTAACTGTAGTTTTATGTGATGTTTGTGATTAAATTTTGAGTTGTTTTATATTTTGAATGTTGTGGCTTTTGGTTCTGTGGCTATCGTGATTTTGTGTGATGTTTGTGATTAAATTTTGAGTTGTTTTATATTTTGAATGTTGTGGAGGTGAGTTTAATCTTTTCGATTTTAATTTTTGTTTTGCGGCTATCCTAGTAGTTTTAGTTTTCATGGAGGGTGACATCGTTGTTTAGCATGCAAGTTCGTAGTTTTGGGTTATGGTTATAGTTAACATGCAAGTTTATGTTGTTTTCATACATGCAAGTAAATGCAATCTTATGGTTGTGTGGCTATCCTGATGGTTTTAGTTTTCATACAGGGTGACATTGTTGTTTAGCATGCAAATTATGGTTATGTGGCTATCCTGATGGTTTTAGTTTTCATGTAGGGTGACATCTTTGTTTAGCAATGGCTATCCTAGCAGTTTTAGTTTTCATGCAGGGTGACATCATTGTTTAACATGCAAGCTCGTGGCTATCCTGATGGTTTTAGTTTTCATGCAGGGTGACATCTTTGTTTAGCATGTAAATTTGCAGGCATGCAGGGTGATGTCGTTGTTTAGCAAGAAAATTTGCAGATATAAAAGTACAGTATGAGAAAGAATGTTGTGGCGGTGAATTTTATCTTGGTTGATTTTAGTTTTGGTTTTGGGTTATGGTTATAGTTAACATGCAAGTTTATGTTGTTTTCATACATGCAAGTAAATGCAATCTTATGGTTGTGTGGCTATCCTGATGGTTTTAGTTTTCATACAGGGTGACATTGTTGTTTAGCATGCAAATTTCTTATATTTTGAATGTTGTGGCGGTGAATTTTAATCTTTTCGATTTTAATTTTGGTTTTGGTTTGTGGCTATCCTAATGGTTTTAATTTTCATGTTGGGTGATATTGTTGTTTAGCATGTAAATTTGCGGGTATAGAAATACAGCATGAAAGTACCAAAAGACAACGCTGAAAACTGTAAAAGTGTACATGGCGAGTCTTCTCGTTCCACCACCTGAAACTTGAAAATGCATGTGAGGGCATTTATGAAAAGCAGGATAAGTAAAGTTCTGAGAGGTTTCCTAACTCTATGTTGTATCATGTTGAGTCCTTAAAATTTTAACTAAGGATGATTCCATTAAGCAAGAAATATTAAGTTTAATAGGCCTCCGAGGTATCCAATAAGTTAGGAGAGGGAAGCAGGTCCATGGTTCTCTCTCACCAATTATTGAAAAGCCTCGAGTCCATTTAAACTCATTATATTTCTTAATGGTTCATATTGTAAATATCCTTAATGCTCAGTGAACATTGATGTCCCAATTATCCCTAAGAATGGGGTAATTATCAATTATCATTCAATTTTGAAAATTATGTGGGTGAAAACCCATGAATGGGGCAAGTTAGTGTAATTTGAACACTTAGCAAAATTTCAAACCTAGTTGGGCTTAGTGGTGTTTCAAGGACGTTTGATTTAATTATGTTTATTTCTCTAATCCTCTTTTAGTCAATTTNACTAGACCAGAGGAGCCTTTGTATCAAACTTCACAATTTGTTTAATTCTCTGTGATTTATTATAATAAATTTAGGTTTTGGACTATTTAATAAAACTAAAATATTTTAAAAGGTGAAAATTAAGTTTTATATTTTTGAAAAATCTCCCTAATGTCAGAAAACTCAGAGGAGTAAATTTTATACTTTTTCTGATTTTTCTTTGATTTATTGGGATTACTTTTGTGAAAACTCATTTTTAGCCTTTTAAAAATTATTTTTAAGCTTTGAAATTCAATATCTTTATAAAACTTATTTTTAGCCTTTTAAAAGTTATTTTTAAGCTTTAAAATTCAATATCTTTATTTAGGAAAAATATTCTAATTATTCAATTAGAAAACAATTTAGAACATTTCCATGATTTTTATTATTTTTGTGATTTTTATGAATTTTTAATTATTTTAAATTTTTAAAATAGGCTAAAAATCAAATTTTTTGTCTTAAATATCATTTTATTTTAAATAAATACCCCTAATCACAGAGAACTCAAAAAACTAAGTTTCATAATTTTTTGAGTTATATTTTGATTTTTAAAAAAATTATTTAAGTGTTAAGAGTGGAATTTATCTTTAAAAATCAATTTAAGTTATTAAATGAACTCAAAATGTTTTGAAACTTTTATGATGAGTCCTCTAGATCATAAAACATAGTGGAGATAAAAAATCAAGTCATTTAAATGTTTATATTTTTCAAAATTAATCATCTTAGTGATTTGGTGTTTGGAAAATTTAAGAATGTTTTAAATGACTTGACCCATGAAATTATTTTCAAAGGTTTCTCTGGTCATAGTGGACCTTTCAAAATTTTCTTAGGATTTAATAACCAATATGCTAATTTCCATGATTATTTTAAGGAAATTGTGTGAAATAAATTGAAAAATATGGATCTCTGTATAGTGACCTCATCTAACATTGGAAAAATCAGAGAATGTTCCCCCCTACAGAGGCTACAACATGTCAAAATTTTAAGCCAAGGTGATGTGTCAATATGCAAGGAGAATCAAATGATTCCAAATAGTACTTAATTAATTAAAAATATTTTATGCATTAAATGGACTTGAAAAATATTCTACATTATTCTTCTCTGTTCACTAAGCAAGAGGGTATTTCTATTTTATTTTTGTGATTTTCCTACACAAAGTTATGTAGAAGTTTTGGGGATTAAAGAAATAAGAAAATACCCCTATTTCTCTAGTTAAACCGCGTGTGCCACCTCAACCTACGACCGCTCCGAAAGCATGCGTGGCGCGCTCTGGTTGGATGCCGCCATCCACGTAGCTTGCTGACTCGACCTGCTATTCATGTCTTAAAGTGCCATCTGGCTCGATCTCCCCCATCTATTTGATACACGCTTGATCAAACGACTCCCCGTCATCGTCCCCGATAAAATGATCCCGTGCCCGTCCAGAATAAAATCTTAAGATCTCAGCCTAGAATCAACTAAATCACCTTGGATTTGATCCTATGGACTTGTCTAAGTGAGACGAACACATCCATACGGCTAAGGTACCATGACATCAAGCTTAAGTAAATGAAGAATCAAAATAAGCTCGAGAGGAGGAGGAGTTTTATACCTTTGCTCTGAGAAGGGAGGATTTGATCAGAGGTGCTCGACACGCTTGTTGGGGTCCAAGGAGACTAGGGATTGAGTCCCTGGTCTTGGTGTAAAGTCTATGTATGAATTCGACCAAGCTCTATTTCAGGTGTTGGTCTAGAGCTATGGCAGAGGCTCTGTGGAAGGGGGATTAGATGGGGCTCTGGCTTCTTTTACTCTTGTGAAGGTGTGGGCACAAACAATTGAAGTTTGGTGGAGTGTGGAGGTGTATTGGGTTCTGTCCTGGTTTTCGACAAGGTTTCCAGCTCAAAATTGAGCTCCAACAATGGGAATGGGTGAGGGAAAATGGTTGGAATGCACTGAGAGGATCTTAGGGAAGCTCTGTGTGAAGTTTGGAGATGCCTCTCTGAGAAATTTTCAGCACACCTCCCATGGTCGTGGGAGGTGATTTTTTATAAAAAAGGCCATGGGGTGGCTCTCAGAGCATAAGTTTGGGTGCA